>LGRX02026833.1:0-33188 GCA_001247695.2 Cymbomonas tetramitiformis | reverse complement strand
GTAGAAACGACAACGATATGGGTGGGACGAAGCGGCGCCCCAATCCGACAAGCTTCAACGGTGCGGTTGTGCTTTATTTGTAAAGAGCCCGAAGCTATTATGAACTATTATGATCTGTGACAAAATGCGTGAGAACGACTGTTGAGGAGTGCGCATACCTTTTTGTAGCAGGGGTGCACATCGTGGAAGGCCACGTGAAGTTCACCGTGGTTCAGGATGATCGACGTTGGCTACTAGGGCAGTTATGTGGAATCATGCATGTCATTCTAGCTATGAGCGTCTTTTTAGCTTTGTGCGGCTCAGACGCGAGCTACAATCCTGGACCAGACTGGGATATCCCGCCAATTCTTATGGACTTGCTACCTCTTCTAGTAGAAGTAGGCGACTCCGCACGCACCATACCTCTTGGAGTGTGGCCCCTACCGCAAGAAGCTATGCCGACGCTTGGACACTTGGTTACCAAGTTGGATTCGGTGTGCGATATTTGGGCATCTGCACGAGCTGAGGCGACTTCCACGCCCTTGCGCAATTGTCAGATTCCTGACAGCTCAGACAAAGAGGAATGTTCTTCTCCAGACGAACTGGACACTTCGCGCGAAGTGTCCAAAGGAGGGATAGAGGGGCAAGAAGATGGTTTGCGGCGGTCGCAGACACGTCACGAAGTTGACAGACCACAGGAATACACGCCACTGAAGCGAGGAAACAGGAACCATTGGATAGGGAAGATGAGCGAGATTTTTAGTAGGTCCCCAAACCGCATCGCTTCAGCGGTGAGGGGGTACATTGAAACGCTGCCAAAGGAAGTGGCAGTAGGTGTGCTGCAACGCTGTCGCGCAGCGTTGTTCGGTGATACAGAAATGGCGAAGACCAAAGCTATGGACTGCATTCTAGAAAACCTGGTTGCGGTCTTTGGGGCGCTGTCGAGTAGGAATTCTAACTTGAACGAGGAGCACAAGCTTGCAGTGGCGGCCGCAGTGTTTGGCGAGAACATGCAAGAGGGGCACGTCTTAACCGCAGCGACAACAATGTTAGGCGTGCATAAGCGTGTAGAATATGCGGGCATCACGGGGCATAAAAACATGCTGGCGGGTGCGAGGGTTGGCAATGCCGAGCGTGCACGAAGGAGCTTGCACGTGGGTGTGACGCGCCCCAAGCGACGTGGGCGTCGTTCAGGGTGCATGGCGGAAGCCACTTGTGCACTCATCTGCGACTTTTGGTTGCACCCGGACAACACGCGCGTGAGTCCTTGTAAGAAGGACGTGGTGTTGGCAAGAGATCCACACACGGGGAAGCTTAAGACGCCCCGTGAGTACGTTAGCAAGCATTGGCTTGAGGCTTCGCAACTAGTGGTGTACCGGAGATTTGTGGCGAAATATCCAAGCGTGAAGGTGGGGCAAAGGTCGTTTGAGAAGGCGGGAGTTTGTAAACCGCACAATGTGGTACGGTTGAGAAGAAGGGACAACATCTCTTGTTGTTGTAGGTATCACGAGGACATGCGCATGGTCCTTAAAGGGTTCGACGAAGCACGGGAGGCGGTGCACAAGAAGTGCCCGTGCAAGGATAAGAAGTGTTGCCCCCGAGTGCCACGGACGGCGGAGGAAAAGAGGGAGAGCGCGGTGGGTGCGCCGACGGGGCAAGTATGTGGCATCGTGAAGGCGGGGAAGTCTACCTCCACGTTCGCGGAGAGTCTGTTGTGCCCGCGTGAAGGGGATAAGCACCGCATAGAGTGCCTGTTGCAAACCTGCAAACGGTGCGGAGGTTTGAAGAACTTTAAAGTGTGCGAGAAGGAGGTGCAATATGCGGAGGAGGTGATGAGGTGGTCGTGCTATGATACTCTTAGTACGGGCAAGTACGACGACGAAGGAAAAGAGGTTAGGAGGTTGCAGTTTTTGCAGAAGAAGACGAAATTGGGGGCGTTGATATCTAAGCTGCAAACGCTGTTGCTGGGGCACGAACCGGGGAAGTCGCCAAACTGTCGGTGCAATGGACGCTTTCTGTGCGCGGACGCGGCGTCGGAATCGTGGAAGTGGCGGAGGCTAAATGGCGTCGGGGACTGCCCGTTTTGCGTCCCTATGCTTACCATACATTCATGGCCTTGCACCAGCACCGTCAATTTAAGACGTGTATCACGGATTTGCCGTTGGGGTATACGGCGTGGTGTTTCGACTTCTCCGAGAACCATTCGTTGAACATCCCGAGGGAAGTTCAGAGTTTGCACTGGGTGGTGAAGCAGGCTACTGTGTTGGTGTGTGTATTATGGCGGCACGCGTGCAAGGAAGTCGATGGGGTAGAGTCCACGGCGGAGAACCCGGTTGTGATAAAGGACTATGTGTACTTTATCAGTGATGACCGCAAGCATGATCACAGATTCATTCAGTACATGCGAGAGGTGATCATCAAGGAGTACTTTGAGAAAAGGGGGATTCCGAAGCCAATATTTATTCACGAATGGGCGGATGGCTGTGCGGGGCAGAACAAGTGCGCGGCGGGTTTCGCGGACGTGGGAAACAGCAAAATGGAATGGTCGCTGGGGATTCCTTGTCAGCGGAACTTCTTTGAGACGGCGCATGCTAAAGGGGAGCAGGACGGAGCAGGGGCACACGTGAAGCATGCAGCGGCGGTGGCAGTAATTTCGGAGGGTGACAAATGGTATGGGAAGATCTTGTGTGCGGCCGATCTCCATGCTTTTTGTGTGGAGAGGTTGCGCACACGCGCGGACACCAGCTACACGAAGTCGAGGGCCGCATTCAATCAACGATTTTTTTATCTAGTTCCCGAGGACGCGACGAAAGAGGTGGCGGGAGGTTTGTCGGCGGTTGATCACACGGCGCGCATCGCATACAAATCTTTGGAGCGCACTTTGCAACTGCATTCGGTGCGATCGGGCGTGGAGGGGAAGTTGCTGGTGCGCGACAGGACATGCTATTGCGTGTCATGCTATGCGGAATGTGTGTCGTCCATGCCGACGTCTGAGAACTGTTTGGAGAGCTCGCATGTGGATTTGTGGAGGGAGGTGGAATTGACGCCCGCAACGGGTGCGGACGCGGCAAGGGTGCGGGAGTTGGTGGAGGAGTATGCGAGTGATGTGAGTGTAGCGGTGCGGCGCGGATGCATCATCGCGGTCCACCGAGACCCGGCGGACCGCACACACGCCTACTACTTGGTGAAGGCGTTATCCGCCGTGACGGAGGTTGGACCTAGGGGGCGCCGAGATGACTATGGGCAATATTTTGCCCCGGGAGAATTTATGGTTTCGGGGAGGTACTTTGAATGGGAAGATGCCGATGTGAGAGATGACTACATACTAGACACAAGTAAAAAGTGCTTGATCTCTTGTGAAGCCGTGCGTGCAACCGATGTGCGCCTAGTTAAAAGAGGGGATGTGTATAAGATGCCTGCTGCCGAGCATGAGCGCGTGTTATCACTGTTGTAATTTTGGCATTCTAATATATAGTATGTGATTTGGCATTCACAATGCAATAATGATAACATTTTTTGCATATTTATGCTCAAGCATTTGAACAAACTTGGGGTATCACAATTTTGATGTGACGCGCATGCATGCCAAGTGCAAAACTCGATTTCCTGCGGTTTGCAGTGACCAAAATGGCCCCGCACGACTACTCCAAAACCCTAAATGTCAAAAAATAACATTTTTGAGTTTGTCTAAACCTTCTCCAAACTTCTCCAAAAATATCAAGCCGTATAATAACATTTACCGAAATTATGCACTTTATAGCGGACCCCGCATATGCGAAACCCCTGCTCTCACAGCCAATATTTCACCCGCCAGCAACCATAAAACCCTAAAATCTTGGCTATGCAACTTTCTAGTGCCTTCAACTAACTTGGTGCACCTTCCCAAACTCGGCGATGACCTTTTATCAACACATTCATGTGACGCGCATGCATGCCAAGTGCAAAACACGATTTCCTGCGGTTTGCAGTGACCAAAATGGCCCCGCACGACTACTCCAAAACCCTAAATGTCAAAATTTTATATTTTTGAGTTTGTCCAAACCTTCTCTAAACTTCTCCAAAAATATCAAGCCGTATAATAACATTTACCGAAATTATGCACTTTATAGCGGACCCCGCATACGCGAAACCCCTGCTCTCACAGCCAATATTTCACCCGCCAGCAACCCTAAAACCCTAAAATCTTGGCTATGCAACTTTCTAGTGCCTTCAACTAACTTGGTGCACCTTCCCAGACTCGGCGATGACCTTTATCAACACATTCATGTGACGCGCATGCATGCCAAGTGCAAAACACGATTTCCTGCGGTTTGCAGTGACCAAAATGGCCCCGCACGACTACTCCTAAACCCTAAATGTCAAAATTTTATATTTTTGAGTTTGTCCAAACCTTCTCCAAACTTCTCCAAAAATATCAAGCCGTATAATAACATTTACCGAAATTATGCACTTAAGTATGTAACCCCCGTCCACCCACGCGTGCCACATGCCTTATGCCCTTTCCGCAAACTGCTGCTATGATTTTCTTTCGCTAACCCGTGTCTGAGCCCAACGATTTAATCTCCGCGGGGAAGGCACGTAAAAATAAGCCTGGTGAAGTGAGCAAAGAGCTCTGCTCTGCGCTCGCGAGGTACCAAACACCAATTTCCACAAAGTCGAACGAGAGAATACGAACTGTGAACACGATAACACGCAAAGCCATACGCAATCTCATAACACTCTTTGTGCTGTTGATTTACTTTGAAGCAGATATGGCTAATCTGGACGACGAAACTATGTCTAACGACGCCTGGGATAAAGCAGCAACGCTTGAGTCCATTAACTCCCATGCTAGAATCTCCGTAGTAAACTACGGAAATTGATTCTCGATTTACACCCCAATAAACGCATATTTAGACCCCTTAGACACCCCCTGTCAAGGCATTCGATAGCTCAAATTGTAGATAATGATGCCAAGAAGAACTTGGTTGCAAGCACGAACACGCATGGCTTGATACAGTATCACGCATATTTAAGAGAACAGGGATATGCGGTCAGCCAGCCTCATCGGAAAAAAGTGAACCCCTCCCCCCCCCAACACGCCAGCGGCGCTTAACGAAGCGCGATCCAATAAGGTCAGCGATAGCCAGGTTTGTTCCTTATTTGCGACCATACCATATTTAATACATGGTTTAACATGGTTTCCCAACCATATTTCCTCATCTAGCCAGCTCCCGTTCTCTTATTTGGACCCATTCTCTTAACGATTTGAAAAGGCTCAGGGTCATCGTAAAAAACGCGACCCCCCCCAAAAAAAAAGAAAAAAACCGCTGGCTGGTCTCTTATCGTCGATTCTCTTAAAGGTGAGGTATTACTGTATGTATCTTACAAAGTGACGGTGTAGCCAACCATACCGTGGAAACTCCAAATGCCATTCTAGCATAGGAGTTAAAGAAAGAGGCGAAACCATCCGCGGATACTTTGCTGACTGGCAAGAACAGGGGAAAAGTAAAGTCGACGTTGGGTCGCCACTCTACCCGGAATTCATCAAAGCACTGAAAGACGATTTGTCGGGTGTTGGTACAAAACCTAGTGATTTTTGTACACTATATAGTGGCGTACCACTATATAGTGGAATTGACCACCATATAGTGTACCAGTTCCACTATATAATGGAACTGGTACACTATATAGTGTACCAATTTCACTACATAGTGGAACTACTGCATTCTTGTCTAGTACCCTTTGCTAAATTGGCTTATTCGCTTAAAGAGCTGCTAGGGGCTTCCTCGAAGGTCCTTTGAAAATTTGGGGACCTATGTTGTCAAGTTCTCGAGCTGCTCTTTCTGCAGTGTCTTGTCAAAATTTTGATCCGAGGTCATCTTGACCCTCTAAATATTGGTTAAAGTAGCCTGAGTATCAGTCAATTTGATATACTGCTTGAGTAACAAACCATCGTGATTAGGGTTTAAGGAATGATGCCTCGACAATCTTCATAGGGTTTAAGGAATGATGCCTCGACAATCTTCAATCATTCCTCGATAATACTCGACGAGGACCCCGCCCTCCCGATATGATAGAAATGGTACACTATATAGTGGAAGTGTATTTTTGCGAGCGGTTCAAAAAATTGAATACGTACAGTACACATTTACAAGATCCCGACAACCCGATGACATCTTCGCGTGTTGGGTACGCCACTATATGAACAATCACGTTCCACTATATAGTGTACCAGTCCCACTACGTAGGTTTTCGACAAAAAAATCACTAGGTTATGTCATGTCACCCCGATTTGCCCGCTGATAACTCGAAAGTTAACGTTGAGCATTACTATGGAGAACTGCCTCTGACCTTTAGAGTCATCCTCACTAGAACGATCTTTAAGGTCAGTTCGCTCGCGCCTGTCGGTTACACAACTAATTCGAAAACATGTCTTTACACACTTCCTCATCTGGTTTGTGAATTGTATTCTCACACTCTTTCTTACCACAATCATAAAGCCTTTTTACGCTCGCCTCGAAAGGCGAAAGAGTTGTACTACTGCGCACTGAAGATGACCAGCTCACGAAACCTCATTAACTTGGGCACTCACTTGTTTATGCAGCATTGCCACGAGATCTTCTATGTGGCTGTGCGCGAAGGCAAACAGCTGGTACTACTAGCTGGCGCGAGCGACATCACGAAGCAGATTCTAAAAGAAGCCCACCCACACTTCGAGGACGACCACCTCAAGCGCATTGGAGAGGAACTGTTGGACTACGACATCTACTCGCGTGTCCTGAAGAAAGCTGCAAACGAAATTGACGGCCTGAACGAAGAAAGCGAGAACAATGAGCATCGCAACCTGGCAAATGAACTCGAACAGTTTGGGGACACTGCAGCTGACAAGGAACACCCAGCTTCGCCACGGAAAGAACCTGGTGGGGATTCTGGCGAAGAGGGTGGAAAAAAGGAGCCTGAAAAGGCCGATCCTGAGGTAGGCAATCGTGGAGAGCTTGTCTCTTACTTGCTTTCTCACTTCAAAATTGCAGTTGTTAAAAGTGTGTTCACGACGCATCACCGTATAGCTGGCAGCATCGTCACACACAAACTCATAGGCAATCGTGGAGAGCTTGTTTCTTACTTGCGTTCTCACTTCAAAATTGCAGCTGTTAAAAGTGTGCCCACGACGCATCACCGTATAGCTGGCAGCATCTTCACACACAAACTCATTAACTTTCTCAACTCATTCAAAAAGGTTGGGGTGAAGGTGGGGATTGTAATTAAGGAGCCACAAGGAGCACACGACTACGAAGAAGACTCTGCATTTGACCTGTCTGCGATTGACGAGGCTGAAGAGTACAATGAGCTCACAAAACAGCTCCAGGACGACGACGACTACGATACCGACGACGAGGACGGAGGTTTATCTAACGACGATTTCCTAGCCTCTGTGAAAATAAAAAGGCTGGGTGGCGACACGGTGGGACCTTTCACTGAACGTGAGATCAGCGAAGCAGGGAGAATTGCGAAAGGCATCTTGCTCCGACAGCATCTCAGTGTGGCAGTCTTCAGTCTCGAGGGGGAAAAGTACAAAGACAGCTCCACTCCCTTCATACACGCCAAAGTTACATCAATTAACGAAGCGAGAGCGCTCGTGGAGACGGCAGTAATAGACGTGGACGGGGCCAGGTTTTTTATTACTCCGAAGTCTAGCAAGCTGACGTGCATCACAGTGGGCTTCCGATCTCTCAAGGCGAAAAGCACCAGGCTGCAGTTGCTGATTAACCATATGAAAGCCTCCCCATTCAGCAGCTTTGTGCAAAGAGGTTTCATTCTCTCAGACTTTTTCAGTCGGCAACTCAAAGAAAGGAACGAGACCCAGGATCGTGCGTCAGATATTTGTCATCTTGAAAACAGGACTCGGCCGATTCCCTGAGCCGCGCAAAAAAGATAAAACAAAGAAAGAGCACGCACTGTACTTTCTGCCATTGGAATACCACTGGTCAGGCCTAGGCACAATCTTCATTTCAAAGTGCTCTGCCTTCATCTGCCACGAGTGCCAGGGCAAGGCTGCTAACGGTCACAGCACAAGGAACTGTCCAGTCCGCATTTATGGACCACCAGGCTTTGCGGCTCCCCCTGCTGCTGCTCAGACACATCACAGCCAGGATACATCCTCAGAACGTCCTAAGAGTGCTGTGCAACCACAAAAGAGATACGGCATCCCCAAGAGACCGCCACGTTATGGTGGTCACCCGCCAAACTGCAAGTGCTCTGCTTGCAACAGTGAAGGTAGGCTCTCCAACATCTCTTTTCCACAAATCTTTCAAGATTTCTAGACACGGTTATGGGCAAAATAAAACCTAATGATCAAGGTGCAGCAGCAACACCTGATAGTGAGGGCAACATCCCCGAAAGCAAACAGGAAAGACTGGACCTTACCTTAAAAGAATACAAGGACAAGAAACTTTACTCCACCACCCCACAGAAACCGGATACTCTCCCCCCATGGCTCCTTGAAACCCTAAAAGTTAGCCCGAAACTCCCTAGCTCGATAGCTGCCAAATTAACATGTCTTATCACTCGAACGGAACTAAACCAAGCATATTCTGAATGCGGCATATCGACGGCTCCTGGCCCCGCAGGAATGAGATACTCACAGTGGATTCAAGGCCCAGAAAACTTCCAAGCCCAAACTGTCTCTCTCTTCAATCACATCCTTAGAACTGGGAAATTTCCTAAACGTTCTAAGTCGGGCATCATTCTTCCAGTTCCCAAAAACCCGCTTGAACCGTGTACACCTAACAATGCCAGACCGTTGACCATGCTTGAAACTGGTCTGAAACTCTTTAATACAATCATTGTAAACAGAATTAAGGCAGCCTTAAATGTCCACCCCATATTTTCCCCTATTCAAGATGCCTTCCTCCCAAACAAAAATATTGATGACTCGCTCCAACTTTTGAACGAAGTCATCTCAGATGCCAACATATACGACAAAGAACTCCATGTGGTCTACCTAGACCTTAAACAAGCCTTTGACAGAGCTGAATTCTGGATGAGCAACCTCGCACTTGACAAGCTAGGCTTCCCCAAAGAAATCACTGAGATTATTTCAAACATCACTGATGAAGCCACCCGCACGGTCCTCACTGAGGAAGGCTTAACAGACGAATGGTCACTTGAGTGTGGAGTGCCGCAAGGGGAAGTTCTTAGCGCTCTCAGGTTTGTAGCCATCATGGACATCTTAGCAATATGGCTGGCCAAAAGGGCAAACGGAGCCAACCCGAGTGGTGCAACCTATGGCTACACCATGCACACTAGGAAAGATAGTACTGGCACCGATGCCTCAC
Source organism: Cymbomonas tetramitiformis (assembly GCA_001247695.2). Taxonomy (NCBI): domain Eukaryota; kingdom Viridiplantae; phylum Chlorophyta; class Pyramimonadophyceae; order Pyramimonadales; family Pyramimonadaceae; genus Cymbomonas; species Cymbomonas tetramitiformis. Next base: position 23,892 of record LGRX02026833.1, on the reverse strand, counting down.
ACCTCCCAGCACCAAATTTGATTAATATGAATTCACCCCCGAATGTTTTCGCTCGTTTTTTCTGTGATGACATTATGCTCATTGGCAAAACAAAGGAGGAAGTCCATGATATGTTGGTGGTTGTTAATGAATTCATGACATACATTGGAATCCAGGTCAATGTGAAAAAATCCAAATACTCATTCAGGAAATGTACCAGAACCACAAAAGCAACCGCTAGGAGATATAGCGACTCTGATAAATTGCTGATGTCGGGAGGCCGTCTCCTGATGGTGGACCAAAATGCGGCTGGCCCAGAAATCAACGCGGGATGGTCCCCGCATGAGACTCCAGAATACCTAGAATACAGTGACGTAACTGAAGCCAATAGATACCTGGGGGTTTGGTATTCATTAAATGGAAAATGGAACCGTCAGACGGAACTCCTCACGGAAAAGTTGCAGTTTTCCCTTGCGGCAATTCAACTTCAAAATCTGACCTTGCACCAACTCAGATATGTTGTGAATGCGGTAATTGTCCCGAGGATGGCTTACCCGCTGAAAGTCACTTCTATCATTGCCACCTCCTCAGAAAACATTGCACGTTCCCTTGATTGTAAAATAGCAAAATTTATCCTTAACTACATGGGATGCCCCACGGACACAAATGATCAGATTGTTTGGACACCAGTCTGCTATGGAGGCTATGGGATTGACAGTGTTCAGGATGTGGCTGCTGCCACGTGCATCACTGAAACTATGTCCACTTTTTGCTCTGCAAAGGAGCACAACTACTGTACTGGCAAACTGACCACACCGACCGCATAAATGACCCCATGCTTATTTCCCTTTATAGAAAGTACAGTGACGCATGGCTTAAAATTATGTTGCACAATATGGAAAGGGAAAGGAAAGACCCCACAAATCCCATTTATGGATTCCCACTCTCTCACTACACAACATGCAGGAATCTCCAAGGAAAGCAATTTAACTGGATGAAAAGGACTAGCACTATTATGGCCTCCATGGGCTATGCAATTGACTCCAAGCTCTTCCCTGAATGCGAAACAGGATATACTAATCTTGTCTCTTCTATTCCTAAATCACTGTATGACTCAAGCAATGTGAGCAGCGCCATCCAAAAGTACAATATCAAGCACACTGGTTTCTTTCTTACCCCCTGCGGTGGGATGCTGAGAAGATGGTCCGATATGAAGCACACCCTTGGTGTTATCGAAAATAAGCCCCCAGCATGGTTGGAAAGTTTGGAGTCTGAAATGATAATAAACCTGGAAAACCACGACCCTAAAGCTAGATATGTCAAACAATGTTACAGGGACGCGCATGACACTCCTGAAGTAAATGAGTTTCACTGGAAAGGTAATGATGATAAATCTTCCATCACTCTGATTCGCATTCAAAAACTTGACATGGAAGCAAATACCTTGCATTATTTTACGTACACCCCAGACCACTTAGAAAGTGATAACTTTATCAAGAACGAACAGGTGTTTCAATGCCATTATGACAGTGAACACCAAATAACATCGGATGGCTGCATTCTCCTTTCTGTAGGAGAGACCATTGACTGTGAAAATAATGACACTCCCCCCATAAGCGTGAAATCAGATGTGCTAAACCTGGAAGCTCATTATGACTACATCGCGGACCGCCAAAAAGAGATTCTCTCTGCCCAGCTTAGGTACCGTGCCGCGGATGAAGAGAGCGCTTACACCTGCCCCAGTAACTCAGATGAGGATGATAATCCTAGCAATGGAAACAGCATACCTCAAGACCACTATGGCATGGCTAGTGACAGTTCACTGTTTGCGGGGAAGAAAGCGGCTTGCAGTGGTGCGGCATATCTGCTTAAAGAAAGGGGGGACACCTTTTCGGTTAGGAAGACTAACATCCCTGCCAGCAGTGTCTTTAATGCTGATGACCGATTGATTAAAGCGGATATCCAAACACCTAGTTCTACATCGGCCGAAATCATCGGGCTCCGACTTCTATTTGAGGACCAAAAGGACCACATTCTTAAGTCCGTGACTCCAATGATTCATGCCATTGACTCAATGGCAACGATTACGGCGGTAAATAAGGACAGGAAAACTGTCAGTGCTCGTGAGAAGCTTCGGGAACCAAACCGACGTGAGCTGCAGGCAATCAGACCAATCCTTGAGGAACTTGGCTTCTACAGTGGAGAAGACCACAACAGGATTATCCTGAAATGGATCAGGGGGCATAATAATGACAGACTCCATGATAGAGTTGACAGAGCCGCAAAGAGGGCCTCTTTCAGGAAAGGGGCAAACGCTCCGCGATTCGACCCTTACGAAGAACTACCCTATTCTCTTTTTTATATGGAAGTGCCAGTTGCGGGAGATATCCGGAACCACATCAGGAGAATCCAACGCCTTACTCACCTTCATACCTGGAAAGCCATGTCGTCTCAAGGGAAGTATATTAGAATGCTTGATGACCACAATGTTCCTCCCACCAAGGATATCTCAAAAGTCACGGCTAAAGCTTACACAGCGGCCAGAAGCAGAGAACTCTTGGGCCTTCAAGCTTCACCCGCACGGTCACATAAGCTGGGGGTTATCTCCTCACCTGACTGCCCGTACTGCCAAACAGGAACCAAATGCACCTTCTCCCACATTCAACTGGATTGCCCGGGCCCGGGTAACTCGTTTGTATACCTTAGAGAAGAACAAGATGATGAACTCAGAAAACATGTGGCGGCTGAGCTTACAGGGGAACCAAAACTGCTGAATCCAGGGAAGGGCTCCTCCTTCATTGACATCTGCTCTGAAACTCTTTTTCCACTTGCTGACCTCCGCGACGAGATGAAGCGGGAGCTTTATCTCCAAGCATTGCCGGAATCGGGAATGTACCGCCCGTCTGCTTCCAAGAAGGGTACCATTGCCGTGACAGCACTTCCGGATGTAAACACTCAGAGTGGCAATAATGTGTACCCTGAACTTCAATATGCTAGGAAATAAGAGTTTTGGAAACTCCTGTCGTGGCACTATCTCTCAAAGAAAGAATTCCCGTCACCGCTCTCACGATATGCCACTCGTGCACATGACATTCATACAGCACTTAAAGCGTGCAGAGATGAGTCGGGTGACCCCAAAAACTGCTACGCCATTAGAAGAAGCCTTCTTGACATCATCATTGACGACCGTGGACTAAACGAGAATGGATGTGAATTGTTTTGTAACCCGTTGAACTCACACCCTAGGATACATTCGAGAAGATGTATTCCTTCTGGTCAGATGAAAGCCGCCCTTCGGCCCTTTTGTGCAAATGGCAGGATCGGTTTTGATGGACTTGCATATGATGCATGCGTTGACCCTATCACTAATATGGGTAGGAATGTTTATGGGAACCCCCCGTTTGACGGCAAGGAAAGATTCTCAAAATCAGCGGTCATGACTACCTTAGAACTCGGCCACCGTGCAGCAAACACTGTACCCGGATTCCGAGGCATTTGGATCCTCCCACTCTCTCCAAAAAATCAAGAAAAGTGGATTGCCAAAGGATTTAAAATGGTTTTCAGATTTCCTCATAACACCATTCCTTTCATCCCCCACGGCTACTGGACGGGAGACGACCCATATGTTCTTCCGGGCGGAGGATGTTATAAAGATGACTTCTCAGATGTTTGTATTATCGCTATTGATAGCCCTCCGAGCCTAGACTTTCCTGCTCATGATTGGAGTGGGACGCAGAAAAAGATTGCTAGATGGTACATCAATGTCCTTCCCGAGAAGAAGATCACCGAAAGAAGACTGAAATGCACAGGAGTTGTCTCCGAGATCTGGCAGGAAGTCCTGAGTGAAAGGAAGTCTGTCATCCCTGATAGCCTTTGCCCGTGGTCCCTCCCGCAGGAGACTCAACAGAGTACCCACCCAACAGATTACTACGGAGGACACTATGACAGGTGTCACACGAACAGAGACAACAAACCATTTGTAGGAACTGTCACATGGTCCAAAGAACTCACATTGATGGGATATCTTCCGAGGCACTTTGGACAGGTCCTTAGCACCATCGGGATCCACCAGAGAAGACTGAAGCCTCTCCTAAAGAAACTTTCCAGGTTGTGCAGATACCACACTCGCGTTAGACAAGACGCCTTCCTTAATAATGGTAATGCTAGAGTCGAGAACCATGACCCTCTCAGAACCACACTTAGCCGAATCACTGGTATTACAGAAGAAGAAGCTGTTGAAAGAGCAAACATGCCTTTCCTAACCTCCCATGAATGATTATCATCTCCACTTCTTCTCCTCACTCATATGATTTATTGATTTACCCCCCCCCCCCTCTCTTTGGTAGGAGGGGTACCCCGCCCCTCCTCCGCCTTAGCTCGCCCCCTCCACCCCCACACCTGCTCCCTCCACCTCGGCCTCCCGACCCTCCACCTCCGCCCTCCGCTCCTCCACCTCCGCCTTCCCGACCCTCCACCTCCGCCCTCCGCTCCCTCCACCTCCGCCTCGCTCCCGCCCCTTTTCCATCACAGATGCAGCCTCGCTCCACCTCCACCTCCTCCGCTGCTTCTTCGCCGGCACGGCCTTTTTAGCGCTCTGCGTAGTTTTGCCTTGCCGCGGTTTCCCAGGTTGAATAGACCTAGATGAGCCCCTAGGGGTGCGCTATGAAGATGATTTCAGCTACCTCTGTTCTTCAGTTGTCTGCTTGCAGGATTACAGCGGACTCATGACTTTGTCATTATTCTCAGCGTAAATGTTATATTATTATTAACACTGGGTCATCTTTCCCAAAATTGTCGCCGCCGGTCTGGTGGATTTGTACAACAGTCACAGATAGGCGATTGTGACACGATGGCTTCTCTTTCCTAAACCAATAGGAAACCGAATAGAAGGCCTCACCTTTCCTGGGAATCTTCGATTTTCTCTCCAACTTGTTCCCCAATAGAGAGTTTCCCGCAGAATTCGGCGGCCAATTCTTTCGCTAGTCCGACGTGGCTCATAAAATCCGTGTGTGTCGCGATACGAGTCCGATTTCACTGGTTCAGTTCGTGAACACTTACACTAATGTAATTTTGGTTGGGCGTAAACGGAATATTCAATAGGTACAATCAGCTGAGCGATTTGCGTCGCTGCCGAATTGAGTTTTCATTTCGTTCGAATTTGGCCTCGCGCGAGCGAATTGAAGTCAATTCTCACGAGCGAATTGAGCAAATCGGCAGCCGATCCGACGTGGACCGACGTGTCCCCGGAAAATGCGGCATCTTCTGACGTCGGACTAGCGAAAGAATTGGGCTGCCGAATTTGCGGGAAACTCACTAAGGCCCGTGCCAGCTACATCGAAACTTGGGAAAGTAAATGTGTTGATCGCAGCGATTTCATTGGCTCCTGTCGCGACTGTCATCCGGCGATGTCATGCGAGGTCATTAATTGTGAAATGCCAAAAAGCAAATAATCGTCCAACATTTGGGACCTCGAAATGTTGGACACCATTTGCACCAAATGTCACCCAAATGTCGCCTGGGACAAATCCTGGATCATCAGATCAAAAAATCGGGAACGCGGGTTCAGAGAGACCACCGGCTAGCTGGGGTGCGAAGATCGGTGTATCGCTGGACTAGAATATGCTGCATTTTCCAATCACAAACACTTTTCAAGATAGGGTCGTCTAGTTTTCGACGTGGAGTGTTCCACATGCTTCCGCTCGCCCGGAAAATCAGAATGATGCACATATACTGTGTCTGACGCGCGTTTGCCCGAAATATTCCTTTTTAAGTCGTTTCGCACGTTCGATCAGGCGAAAGTCGAGTTTAATCTGATCGCGCGGACTGTGATTTATAGATTTAATAACTCGTCTGAAAATGATCGCTGGGTCATACGGAGACTGTATGACCCGGCGAAACGAATCTTAATTGCTTCTCGACAGTGTTGAGTGTACCAAAATCCGGTGTAGCACGGGCATAATATCTCTACTTTCGTCAATATTAAATATAACCCCACAACTCTGGTAGTGTTTACTTTGGGGGCCAGAGCCTTCAGATCGGTTAAATTTAGATGTTATGACTTAGGGTTTGTAACTGTCATGGAGTCCGAAGGCTCTGGACTTTTATGTCACGCCCCGAAAAAAGGTTGTTCAAATGGCAGTAGTATACTACCGATTATAACCCCCCCAAAACCCTAAAGACGATAATAAATGATTAATAAATACAAGAGAAAACCCTAAAGAAATAATTACGTAATAAATAGGGAATAAATTACGTGATTAAATGTGAGTACGATAAAAAATAAATAAAAAATCTACAAAAAATTAATTAAAAAAATCTACAATAAAAAGATAAAGATAAAATTGAAAGTAAATAAAAAGTAAATTAATTAATGTTTCAATAAGATATATGTTAATTGTTGGCCTCTAAAAATAGTAAATCATTATAGTCATGGTCAATGGAATTTTCACGTAGATATTCATTCATGTCTAAATATACTAAACAAGTAATATCAAAATCTTTGTTTTCTTGACTTTTAATTACCAAAGTATATAATATAGCTTCATGTATATCTTTTATTGGAATATCGTTATTTTCCGAATCTTTAATGATTAGGTTATATAATGTTGAATTAATGTGCAAATAATGATGAATATCTTTCCCCCCAAAATTGATTACCTTTTCTAAATCAGAAATAACTTTATGATTAATAAAATATTCAAAATACGATTTAATGTAATCTAAATAATCTGATTTTTGCAAATTTTTAAATTTGTTTTGAACTTCATCTTTATACAAATAAAATTGTTTAATATATTGTTTACATTCCATGTCTTGAATAGCTTCCATAATTGTTTCTTACATTATAATGTAACATAATCTTTAAATTAATTAAGTTCTCTATATAATAGTGAACTAGGATAGTGAACTCCTAATCTTCTTATATCATTTATTATCTCTTCTTGCCTCTTAATCTTCCTTATTTCTTCCTTTTCGTAATATAATCTAAGTTCTTCTTCAAATGATATGTCAAATTCCATATAACAAGCACCATCTATGTTCGTAATATCTACGTGTAGTGTGCCTTTTCTCACATGCATATCAACATCGATATGGTTATACTCTTCTTCACCATAATATACTTTTCTCATAAAAGTCAAAGCCGGAATTCTTTGACATTCAAAACCACCATTCATTTCAACTTCATCACACAAGTAACGATGTAATAACACGGTAAATTGAAATTTCCAATTTACTTCACGACATATGGGACACTTTTTAACATATTCATCACCTTGACTTTCTAATTCGCATATACACTCATTACACATTGTACCTTCGTTGCAAACTTGACAAATAAAGTTATATGTTTCATAAAATTTGTGTTCAAAAGATTCAAGACAAATACAACAATGTTTGTTATCATTGGTAGTCATTCTTGCTTTGTTTACCCTATTGAGTTACACTCTTTAAGTGGATTTTATTTTTTGAGGTTTTTTGTCCCCCTGAAAAACCGAAGAAATTCACACAATTAAATTAAAAGGAAATCTTGCAGGTCCTCGGTTGTTATTATTTGTTGGTAAATTTGCAATAGGTCGTGATGTCACTTGTGGTGATTGTATATTTGCAGATTTAATTAACTTTTCTTTTTGGAAAATTTTTTACGAGGTTTCGTGCCTTTTTTGGAATGATATTCTTTGGCACATTTTTTTAATGTTTCGTTCCATTCAGCACGAGTCATAAATGTGTATATATTAATATATATATTTTTATGGTTGATTAGCTCTACTTGCACGTTGTCCTCTTGTATACATTTGTGGACTTGCTTCTTCTTCTATAATTTCCACACCACTAATATCATCATCGTCATCATCATTATCTAAACGTGCAGGGCTAGGGCTAGGTGAACCTTTATGAGCTGAATTAAATAATGCTTGTCTTAAAAAAGGATTTATTGTCATTCTTTTTGATGGTCCAGATTCTTCTTGATTTATTGGAGTTGGTGACAAACTTTCTAAATATTTAACATCGTCATCATGTTCCAAATCAGGTGATACATAACTTCTTGGAGTTTCTACATCAGATTCACTTAAATCAGCAAACCTTTGTAAATTGTCCGCTCTTGTATATTTTCCCGGAACAAAAACATTGACATCACTTCTTTTCAAATTTTGAATCAAATCAACCGAATTTATCAAAGGACTTTGAGAAATAGAAGTATAGAATTCAACACTATTTTGAGAAGGAGCGGTCATAGCATAATTCTTAGAAGCTAATTTAGAATATCCTTGAAATATTGATTTATTAGATGCAGCATTTCTAAAGCCTAATTCGTTTAGACAATATTGTTTGACAATATCATCAGTCAATATCTTTCGCATATATTTTATAATATTACATATATATTAATTGTTTCGTCTATTTTGTTGTCTATCCGCAGGATGAGGTGCTCTTAAAATTCTTCCATACCGCCTTAATTGATGACGAGCTTTACATTGAATTTTATTTCCAAGCGGACGACCTGCGGGTGCAGGGTCTTTATATTCACAATAAACATTATTATTCAGCCTTCGTTGAGCCTGTGTTTGATTAGCTCTTACCATAACAATATATATAATACAATCGATAAAAATCATCGTAAATCAATTTCCGTTTCATTATCTTTATTATTTTTATTTTGACTTCTTGTCCTTTTAGATATTCTATTAGAAGATGAGACACCTTCTTTCCTAAGAGTTCTTTCTTTTTTATTTTGTTTAGAAACTAATTCAGAAACTGTAGGTTCATCAGTGGATTTCTTATTATTAGAATTGTTACCTTTGACTTCCAATAATTCGCGTGGTTTATACCGACGTGCCAAAGTTTCTTTACCGTCTTCGATAATATAACTCAATCCTTTCATAGATTTTACTTTATATATTTTTGTCGACCATCGTTGAGATTCTTTATCAAACGTTTTTAGTTTTAATTTTAATCCTAACTTTATCACCCGGTTTTATATCTATTTTTTCAAGAAGCTTAGTCCATTTATTCCTTTTCAACAAGATATTTCTGATGGTCTTTGTTAGGTTCATATTATCAGGAGTTGATTTATCGATATTTGCAGAATATTGTGTACTATTATAATTTTTGACAACAGAATCCAAATAATCAATCCAGTTTACGGTGTCTTTACTTTTTTCTATTTTTTTAAATTTCAATTTTAATGTTCTATTGAATCTTTCTATCATACCCATAGTAGTATGGTCTTCGGTTTCATTTAAATAATGCTCAATATTGTTGTCCTTTAATAATTTTTTCATAGATTTATTTGTAAATTCTACACCATTGTCCGTAGTCAATACATTCATTTTTGAATCTTTTATTAACTTTTTAAAAGCAGGAATTATTCCTTCAGCAGAATCAATGTTTTTGTTAATTTTGTCTTTAACAGTTTTTGATTTCAATGGATATGCATAAGCCTTTCGTGTATTGATATTGATAGCCGTCAATATAACGGAGTAGCCTCTATTTTGTTTTTTGAATTCAGGAATAAATGCTAAATCGGTCTGAACATAATTTTTGTTAGAGTCTTTACCGTAAATAGGAAATAACTCTTTTCTATTGATTTTCTTTTTTTGAGAAAATGTTTGATTGACTTCAGTTTTTTCTATAGCTTCCTTGACTTGTTTTTGTGTGACTTTATAACCAAGAGATTTTAATTTGGCCGTAAATGGTGATACGGCACTTAGTCCTATTTCAGGATTCAGATAAAAGTCTTGTATTTGTTTTTCAGTGATTGACTTGCTCATTATTATAAAGGAATATCTTTATGTCCCCAAGGTAGGATATTGAAATTGTCCCACTGAATGTATCCTTTATCATAATTTAATGAAAATGATTTTGTTTCGCTTCTTGTTTCTATACCAAGAGCTGCATAATGTTTGTTTTCATCAATTTTTCTTGGTTTTCTAAGAACATCGTATTTTAATTCCACAATTTTTTCGTGATTGTATAAAATGATATCTTTGATTTCTTCATGATTGATACTTTGAGAATTTTCATAATTTAATGGAAATCCTTTTACCTTAGTCATTGTTGTTCCATTATCAAATTTTAATGAATATGATTTAGGTGCTGTTGATACAAATTCAATGCATGTCTTATTTTCTAACTCGTCGGTCAGTTCTCCAAGATAATCACCAAGTTGTTCTTTGAAGATATGATTATTACTTGTATTTTCAATGTATACCACTGAGTCGGTATCGTGATATAGTACATTGTCAAATCCTACATCGTCCATCAAATTGTATAATTTCATTCTTGCATATGCCGTTGTAAACACTCCAATAACTTGGTTAACGGTGCAGTTTGTTTCAGAATATTCACCTAATACATTAAAACCAACTTGGTATTTAACATCACCATTTTTGTTTTTTATTGGCTGAATTAGAACATTGTCATTTCTTGAATCTGATAAAATATCATATACTTCAGCACTATTCATGAATTTGTTTTGTCTTTTATTTGGTTTCAAACAATATCTACCCCACAAGTTGTTGAGAAATAATTTAGCAATAGTTCTCAATCCTTCATTTTTATATATTTTATCCTTTTCTAATAATATACCTTCCTTTTCAAAATATTTTTTAATATACAAATCTTTATCTTTTTCGCTTTGTACCCACTCAGGATAATCGTTTGCCTCTTGTTTTATTTTTAAAAAAGTATTAATAAAGCTTTCAAAAATAGTATATGATGTATTTTCCCAGTGTACAACTTGATGAATTTTTTCAATTTTATATCCTTTTTTTATAGCTAATTTTACCTCTTCGGTGCACCACGTTCCAATCATTTTTGTCAAAGGAAATGTCAACTTCTCCATTTTAGAATGTCCCAAGTTCCTCAATGGTAAAACTGCCATTCCCAAATCATTTGGTGGAATTATTGTGCATTTTATTACTCCAAAGAATTGTTCAATATTAGTGACTTTATTTAATTCAATTTCTTGATAGATTTTTGTAGGATGTTTTGAAGGAAATTTACAATATTTTAAAACCCAAGGATACAAACTTGTAAAATCTACATATCTAATTGTTTCATCATCTCCACATTTGTGATATAATTTTTTAGGGTCAGTTCTTCCACCAAATAGTGCATCTCGGAAAACAATAGGTGTGTTATAACTGTTTACGAAATCGATAACATTTTGGTCATTTTTTTTGTAATTCTTTAAAATCACTTTCCCACATGATTTCGATGTTATACCCAAGACTTTGAATTTTTTCTAATCTTTTTTTGGTCTCATTGTACAGTTGATAAAATGTTTTATTTGTGGCGTAATTCTTTCTAAACATATTCTTACCATTTGTTTTTGGATTACCATGCCAATAATCACCGAGAAATTCATATATTGTGTTTGTTGCAGGGTCATAACCATCTACATATTTATGTCTTTCATTGTTACCAAAATGGAAATGAGGAATTTTGTATTCTTTGATTAAATTATCAATTTTATTTGAATGTTTTACATATTCCAAATAAATGTCACCTATAGATGATTGTTGTTTTCCTTTGATGACACTATTTAAAATAGCTATGGAATTTTCAGGCATATGCAAATACCTATGAATTGTTTGTGTCAATGATGCAATCGTTAAATAGGCTGTGGGGTCAATTTCTTCATTTGTAATTTCTAAAATTTTCTTTCTATATTCCATCCATCCAAATCGTAAAATTCTTACATCACTTTGACAATAATCTAATATTTCTTTTTCCATCACAAAATGATATTTCTTGTTTTTCATTTGCGAATACCAATCCAAAAGTTTCGCTCGTGCATCACCTTTCATTTGATTGTATCCATAGTACATTTTGTCCGGTATTAAACCCTCATATTTTTTATTTTCAGGGGTATTAAACTTGTGAGGAAAATAACCTTTCTTCTCACCTTTTAAATCGAATATTTTTGAGAATTTACTTAATGGATTTGTTAAATGTAGGTAGCTGTCCATTAATGTCACGTTTTGATATTTTAGATACATTATTTTACCACCATTTTGAACCGTTTCAGGAATTTCATTCATTGTCGTCATTATGTATTCTATGATAAGTACATAATCATACTTACTACCATTATGTGCTATAAAAGTAAACCCTTTATGTTTGTTTGAAAATAAAAATTTGCAAGCTTCTTCAATATTGTTGTGAATAAATTCCTCTCCATTAGAATATTGTGTCACACTCAGATTCACTTCGTGCTTTGTTTCATTGTATGCTTCAAAATCAAAAAATCCTATTTTACTTTCATCAACAACATCTTTTGGTTTCTTTGGTGTAATGTAACATTGATGCTCTCTCATGTCACAATATAATTTACAATTTGGACAAAATTCATGTCCACAAATGTGTTCTTGTTCTTTTCTTATATCGTAAACCTTTTTACACTCACCTTTGCACCTATGGAAATGTTGACAAGCTGTCCCTTTTTTGTGTAAATCATAACATTTCTGATTTGGAAATTTTATATTACAATCTTCACAGTGTATGGCTTTCTTCCAATCAATAAATGGTTTGGTTCCTTTTTTAGAAAAATCACACAATTTACTTTTACATTTAAAACACCTTGGTCGGTCGGCTATTCCATAAAATGCTTCGATTTTTGTTATTGGTGCTGGATGTGACACACCGACAGTCAAATCTGTCACCTGTCACTTCCTATAGTAGGCTGGGTGACCGTCACCAGTAGACGGGAAACACCCGTTAGTATTTATGTATGCCTCTCTTTTATCAAAGACACTTTATCGTTCTGATTCCGTACCCTTAACTCAGGGTTTATTTCAACAGTTAAGATATATTACTTCCACACTATATATCTGCCAGGTTTGGCCCCACTTGCGCTTTATTTAGCCACTGCGGGATTGCCACCATGAGTGGCTAAGCTCGGACGCCTGGGATGGAGTGAGGCGCTCCGCGCGTGAGAGTGCCGGCGGTCGCGGGTATGGCCTAAACTTTATGGGTTGATTTACGGCACGCCGCACCGGTTGGAGAACGATTTTCTTACGGGACTTAACGTTGGACTGGTTTACGTTTTCCGGTTGGATCCCACACCGTTGCGTATCGGCCGCCGCTACCACACGACTTCCCGGAATTATTTGATCTCGCACGGCTGCCGTATTGGCGACCCACGCGTTTCTTGGCCGCCCGACACTGCCGCACATCTCACGTTTCATTGCCTCACTCCGCCCCTTCAGTCCTTCTCAGTATGGTAGCTTCTACTCGAGCCACCGCTAGCATGGCGAATCGCCGACGCGCACTAGCCACGATTTTTGATTCAGCGGCTGCGAGACACGCCAACACTCCAGCCACACCGCCGGCAGCTCAGCCGGCTGCCAATTCAGCGGGTGCTACGTTCCTAGCCTCGGTGCGCACACTTCAACGAGAACACTTCGACATGAAGATCTCCAAGTCCGTTCGTCAGAAGTTGTTCGAGGACAAGAACGGGCGGTTTTCGGCGGCTGAGGGACACGCATCCGCGCTCTTCGCCAGGATGGTCTCTGCACTGCAGACAGCATTTGTCACGGAGGACATTGGTTTCGCACCCCTTTTCCTGCTAGACGATGCTACACTTCCCATCCGCGTGGAGGCCAACGCCTTATTGTTCTCCACGCTCGAGCTCATGGTTGACCCCGCGTCGCCGGCAGCGGACTGGATGGACTCCTCGCACTCCACGTTCCCAAATGACGGTAAGCGGGTGCTGCTTGAGTTTGCCCGCCGCATGATCCCGGCGGGTGACCCCTTTCAGGGTCAAGCGGACATGTTGGGCATCCGCATCTCTGCGGGCGTGGACCCGCATGACAAGATCAGCGACTTCAACGCCGCTCTGAAGGCTGCGAGGACGCGCGCGACACTCCACGATGAGGACGTGAAGGCGCTATTCATCAAGTCCCTCGACACCGTCTTCTACCAGCCGGTGGTGTCGCGGTTGCTTCTCCATGATCAACGAGCCGCTCACGACCTCCTCACGATTCAACAATGGGTGCGTGAATGCTACTCCGAGCACGTGCGGGCGGGCACCACCACGGCGTCCGCACACCGCTACTCTCACGGCACGCATTTCATGGAGGGGGCCGCCGATGACTCCGGTGGACCCGGTGAGCTCGCGGACTTGAGGACGATGGTCCTCGACTTGAAGCGTCAATTAGCCGCATTCCTCGACACCGCCGAGTCCGGACCGGCTCCGCGGGGATTTACTCCTCGCGCGGACAAGCCGGACCGCCGCATCAAGACTCGTTTCGCGGCCTCGCCCCTCCCAAAGGGGGGCAATTGGTCTCAGTCCATCTCCAAGAAGGTGGCCTTCCATCGCGACACCGGCGCGACCGTGCCGTACTGCCAAAATCAGGTGTGCGCGAAGGGCAAGGCGCGGCATTGGCATCGGGACTGCCCGAACGGGGGCCGAACCGGGCTCTCGGCCTACGCTTTCGCCGAGGAGGCCGAGAACTCGGTGTTGGCCGCAAAGTTTCAACATGCCATCGACCACGACAACGCCGAGGAGTTCGACGCTCTTTGCATGCTCGCGGGCGGGAAGCCGGACATCTTCGCCGACCTCTCCGCGTGCTCGTTCTGCGAGGAGGGCGGTGAGGCCCTCGTGTCCGCCGTCACCGAGTTCTCCGAGTTGGCGCGCGCGGCTGGGGATTCGACATTCAACGTCAACACCTTCACTGCCGACTTGCCGGTGGTGTCGGAGCCACCCGCACACTCCCCGCCCGCGTCGGTTGAGTCCGAGGAGGAATGGACCGGTCCGCCGAACCCCTTCTGCCCTCCTGTCACCCGCACGTTTGCCGACTTCATTGAGAGCACGGGCATTGCGTTAGTGCCCGACGAGCCGGCCCCGAGCATGAATTTGCTCTCCGCGGTTGAGGAACCGGAACGCGTGATCGACTACAAGCCCGCGACTTACGTCCCGAGCGACGATGACGACGAAGATGCCTCGGTGACACCGCCGCGGCCACGGTACGGCTGCGGAAACGGCATTCCGAGGTTCGCGAGGTCTCTCCTCACTTCCTCCTTGGTGTGCGCACTCTTTATAATTTGTGCCACCGCCGCACCGCACGCCGTTGCCGGTGTCGGTGGTGCCGGTGCGCGCACATGCACGGGTCCACCGGTCGGTGGTGCTACGTGGACTGACTCGGCAGTCCCGGCTGCGGAGGCTTCGCCAGCTGACGTTCTTCATGACATACCATGTGCTATTCCGCCTCGTCGCCAGCGGCGGGAGCGGAGGCGACAGGGACTCTATATGGCTCCGATGCCGTGGCATCCCGGGCCGCCGCCGCCTGCCGAGTTGTTTGTGGACGGCCCTCCGTTGTCGCCGGCGTCGTCTTCAGATGACGAGGCCCCACCGTCGGGCAGCACTTGGCAGCACCCCGGTGCAGTGCAGCCTCCCGTGATCGAGATCGAGAACCCGTCAATTTCTTCTACGAATGATTCATCACCGGCCCCGGGGGCCGACAACCGCTTCACAGTCACGCTGCTCCGAGCCGGACAGACAGCTCCGAAGATCCCTAGTGGCTAGAATTGGTCACGCCGTGCCTGCCTAGAGAGTAGCTATAGAGTGGCTTCCTAGATGTGCAGAGGAGCTCACTAAATTTGAGCTGTGTTTAGGGTTTTAGCAGAGTAACAGCAATATCTAACAATCTTGCTGTGACCTGGGACCGCCCTGACCAAGAGTACAGGCCCCCAGTTGTGCTAGTTTCCTCCTGAAGTTGAGTAGGGAGTTTGTTTGCTTCGTTTCACTACTAGCTCCGGTCACCACCCTAGGTGGTGTGCTGGATGTGACACACCGACAGTCAAATCTGTCACCTGTCACTTCCTATAGTAGGCTGGGTGACCGTCACCAGTAGACGGGAAACACCCGTTAGTATTTATGTATGCCTCTCTTTTATCAAAGACACTTTATCGTTCTGATTCCGTACCCTTAACTCAGGGTTTATTTCAACAGTTAAGATATATTACTTCCACACTATATATCTGCCAATTGGTTCGTAATGTCCAATACTTGAATTTAGATGATAATAAACAAAATTCCATTCCGGTCTGTCGGGCAAACCTTCTTTAGTTGGCGGATACATTATTGTACAACCCAAATCAGTCATTCCGTGAATTGTAATATTTTTGTTGAATTTTTCTTCAAAGACATGAATGTCATCAAAACCTATACCGTTTTCAGCATTAAATTCTAATTCTTTCATTAAAATTATTGCTTCCCTTGTTAAACGATTTTTTATATTATTGCAAATTTTATTGTAGACTTTGTATGTTATTTCTTCATTGTCTTTTTTATCTTTGTAATCCATAATTATGCAAGATTTAGCAAAACATTGTTCATCCTTGACGGTAATGCAACTCTTCTTTTGTTTCAATTCCTCCACAGATTTTGGCACCGACAATGGTTGGCCCTTTCCATTAATTTTTTTGAAATTTAATAAAGAAATTGTGATGAAATTCACAGCCCCTCTATCATCTCCGGACTGAATCATTCCTTCTAATTTTTTGTAAATTTCGATTTCATTTTTTGCACTTAAAAATTCCGAAGAACCATCTTGAAAGTTTACACCAAACTGAAAATGTTTTACATCTTCCGAAGCTTGGTCAATTTTTTTATTAATCAAATTCATCCAATAATTCAAAGGTTTACTAAGAAATCTATTAAACTTGATTTTCATAGATACTCCGGAATTTCCACCTTTATCGACAAAATCTTTTGTAACGTCTTTATCCGTAAATTGTTCTTCATATTCTTGTCTAGAAAGCAACTCATTAAGGACTATTAAGTCCTCATTTTCTTTTTCAAATTTCTTTATTTCTGATTGTAATTTTTGTTGTTTATTTTCTTTGGTAAATTCTTTGTTTATTTTCTTTTTTTCAATTTGATTAATTTTACTCCATTGTTCCTTTGTTAATTGTCTTGAACTTGATGCTTTCAAATTTCCGGCCCTATGGTTTTTGACTTTCTTGAGATTGGTTTTCGTTGCTTTGGTCAATGGAGCTTTGCCTTTATCATCTTTTTTGTCTTTATCATTAGACTTTTTCGGTGGCATTATTATTATACAATATATTTCTTATTACTAAATTGTAACGTATTCTTTAGGTGGTTTTTGTTACATTCAACCTTTCCAAAAATTTGTTTTGAATTTCCATATATTTTTCAAAGTCTTCAGGATTTTCTTTGATTTTATTGGAGAATATTTCAACAATTTTTACTTTATCTATACCATGCTTTTCCATCGTTGAAACACCGACATTTTTATTTAACAAAATTCGGTCTAAGGTTAGATTCTTTTGTAACAATGGTTTGTTGGCTTCATAATATTTCCCTTTGTCTCTCCTATTCATATCTAAAGGCTTTTTATAATACACCTTACCATTCTTAGAAGTAACCTTCATATACTTAGAAGAATGTGTATCAATTTCACTCATTGTTATAATATAGAACTTATAATCTTTAAGCAGATTCAAACACATTTTTATCAATACTTAATTCTTTTGAATTCATGATATCTCTTTCGCACTTTATACAAAGACAATCTAATTGTTTACATCGAGACCGTCTCATATTATATCCTATAGCATGAATCAAAGCAACGATAATTGTCCCAAATTGAAAGACATCACACGTATTTATTTCAAACATTATACATTAAACTGATTTTATTTTCTAGTTAGAGTTAGAGTTAAAGTTAGAGTAAGAGTTAAAGTTAGAGTTAGAGTTAGAATTTAAATCAAAGTCATTAAAAATTGATAGAAATGATAAGTAATGATTAGAAAATTATTTTCTTGTGTATTCTAATATGGGTTTTAAGAAAGGTGAAAAAATTACTGATGAGGCTACTCTAGAACGATTAAAAGTTGCTCGATTAAAAGCTATGGAAACAAGAAGAAAAAAATCTGAAGCCAAAAAGGATATCAAACTTGCTAAAGAATTAGAAAACAAAAAAGTGTTGGAGGCTGCTCAAAATAAAATAAAATCATCGATAAAAGAACCTGAAATTACTGAAAAATTCGAACAAAAATCTGAACCGGAAATAATCGAAAAGAAATATATAAAGAAATCAAAAAAGAAACCTGTGATTGTTGTGGAATCTGATAGTGAAACTTCGGGTAGTTCAAGTGACGATGAACATCAACCTCAAGTGATTATCAAAAAATCAAAAAAGAAAGACAAAGTTTCAAAAACGGAAGGAAAGCCAAACGCGGTCCCTCCGACTTATCATGACGTTTTGAATTCAGACCCTCATTTTCATAAAACATTCAAATCATTGTTTCCAGAATTTTGAAAGAATATTTGTATCATTTATCTTTCCAATAGTCTTTCCCATAAGAAACAAATATCTCTTGATTCTTTTTTACATTTGATGTTAATCGAACATTTCCTACGGAATTTATTTTAGCATAATTTTTGCATTTGATTCTTTTGGCACTTTGAGGGGTACAATCATTGAACTTACCGGCAACTGAATTTGTTTTCGATGCATCATAAAACAGATTATTATTCTTTTTCCAAATATGTGTTCTTCGATTCAATGGAGGTAATTCATTCATTGTCAATCGTTGCGTGCCGACGGTGTATCGACCAACTAACTTATCTTTTTTCAAGTCTTCTTTGGCATATACCCCAAGACCTGAATTTGGAATACTACTTTCCTTTATATCTACTACTCTATGAACATAACAATAAGGACTATATTTACAAGTCATGTTTCTACATTGATTTCCACTACTTTTCGAAATAGCTATACACCGTTCACAAGATGTTTTCTTCATAAGTTATGGATTTATTTTTTCAGGAATAATAAATTCATCAAATCGTTTTCGAAACATCGATGGATGATTGTCTTTCTTATGTAAATCGATTAATAGAAATGAATGTGGTTCATTGATAGCATGTGCATATACTTCATAGAAAGTCGTTTCGTCAATTTCACCGGCACAAGATTCATATATTTCTTGTAATTCTTTTTTGTCTTTCATTTTGAATATAGCTAAAGAAGTTGCATTATTCTTCACGGCCCGTGGACAACCACCAAATTGAGATTTAAAATTCTGAATAGCAATAAAACAACTTATTCCTAAAGCACCACCGGTTTCAAAATCAGCTATATGTCGATGTCTTGTGATAAAATTTAGAAATTTTGGAGTTCGAAACAAATTCGTTGATTGACAATCATCGACAAAAACAGCCAATATAGGACGTTCACCATTATATTTATGTACGGGCTTTTCGAAACCGTCTGATGTCAAAAATTCGAGCAATAATTCTGGGTCGATATCATCGATAAAGATGTTTCTATTATTTAATTTGTCCATCAATGAATTCCATTTTTTCAAGTCTTCATGATATTTCAAATATATGTCTCTTTCTTCTTCGGCTTTTTGAATAATATCATTAATAACATTTGCAGCATCGTCGGGTTCGTACACATCTTCGGAGTCGATATCTAATGACTTCATTAATTTTTTGTTTGAATTAAATGTAGGACTTATAACAAATATTCGATGTAATGACCCTTCTTTTTTCAACATTTTCAAATAGTTAGTCACAGCGACTGATTTTCCAGACGAACGTTTTCCAATAAATATTGAATTTTGATGAGCTTTTAACATGTTCGGTCCGGTTTTGATATTGAAAGCACTTCCATTTGGCACATCGATGTTCATATCTTTCACTTTTACAATCTTCATTAAAGATATATGTATAGTTTGTTTATTATTTTTTTAAAAGAAACTATTCTCCAAAAACAATTTTCGATTGTTTCTTTTGATATTCAAATCTTTGATTAAATCTATTATTAACAATTGTGGAATGACATATGCATTACGTATTCCTATATTGTCTTTGGAATTTGATGATTGTGTGCGTTGAGCGGTATACATGTGTTTGCCATATTGTTGTTTGATATCACACGGAGTATATTTGGTACATACTTCTAGATTTAGATGTTCTTTGTTTGTCCATATGTTTGTCATTTTTCTATATTGAAATCCATATTTACAATAACAACATGTGTGTTTGTATATTTCTAAAGGTTTCATAAATTCTCTATGTTGCAACAATCCACCGTCAGCCGGGTTTTCAATATACCAATATGTCGGTTGAAAAAAATCAATAATTTCAATGGTGCGTTTTACAATAGCGTCCGCCAATACTAAATTTCTCGGTTTGCGTCGGTGTGCTTTAGAATACTCCGTACACGGTGGACTTGCCCATATGATATCAAATGTTTTAGGAACACATATGTTTTGATAGTTCCATTCAAGAATATTACATTGTATTGTTGGGTTATACTTTGATAGAATATCTAACGTTGTTATTTCACAATTTGGGAATTCTTTCGTTAATGCTTTTGAAAATGATTTCGTTCCGCAAAAAAGTTCTAATATTTTCATATATGTTTATTTTATTCATTTTTTTAAAAAAAGAAACTAGAGTAATGATAAGTTTGCATAACGATGATTGTTTCAACATTTTCCCTAACATACCAAGAAATTCAATAGACCTTTTCATTTGTGATTTACCATATGGTCAAACAAATTGTTCTTGGGATAAAATTCCTTTCGATTTAAATAAATTATGGATTGAATTAATGAGAATGGGTAAAAGACATTCAGCCTATATCTTTAGTACTACCACTAAATTTGGACATACCATTATTGAAAGTAATAAGAAGATGTTTCGATATGATATCGTATATGAGAAAACGATGTCATTAGGCTTTTATCATGCAAATCAAATGCCTTTGAGAAGTCATGAAATGATATATGTCTTTTACAAACATTTACCAACATATAATCCAATAATGATTGAAGGTCACAAACCCTATGTAAGACAAGGTCAAGGTCCTCGGACAGAATTAAACACTCATTACACCGATAGAACACCAACCATTTGTAAAGATGGAAAAAGGTATCCAAGAAGTGTAATCAAATTTTCGAATGGAAACTACAAAAGCAAACACCCTTGTAGTAAACCGTACGATTTGTTCGAATGGATAATCAAATCTTACTCAAATCCTTACGATAATGTATTAGATTGTTGTATGGGTGTTGGAAATTCAGGTTTGGCATGTAAAAATCTCAAAAGAAACTATATCGGTATTGAAATTGATAAGAAATACTTCGAAATAGCTAAAGAAAACATCGAAAATTCAGAATAGATTCCCAAATTTGACTTCAGAATCGAATTCCTTGCGAAATTTTTTGTTTATAGTATGTTTGCGAACATAAAAAGCTCATTTTTTCTAAGTGCGTTTTGAGTTACTTTTTCGCGCGAAAATTTATAGACTTAAATTCTGAAAATTCTGTTTCGATTTTAACAAATCTGACTTCAGAAATGGATTCCTTGCGAAATTCTACGTATAGAAAGTATATTTTTCAACTTTTCCAGGTAATAAAATGTTCAACCCGGGGGAAAAAAAGGTAGTAAAAACTAACCCTCGTTTCTTGTGCTGCCATGGCGTTTTTTGTGGCGTCCCAAAAAGTTTATGTGGCGTCGATGACAGTTTCCGTCTGTGTCGTCCCGTTTTTCGTGGCGTCCCGAAAGGTTTCCATGGCGTCGATGACAGTTTTCGTCTGTGTCGTCTTGTTTTTCGTGGCGTCCCTTGGATTTCTGGGTGACGTAACAAAAGTTCTGGTCTGTGTCGTCCCGTTTGTGGTGTCGTCGCATAATTTTGTGGTGGCGTCTAGAAACATTCCATGTTTAACAGGCGTTATGTAAATTTTGGGCATCTGTGTCGTCCCATTCGTGGTGTCGTCGCATAATTTTGTGGTGGCGTCTGCAAACATTCCATATCTAATATACGTGATGTATGGGCATCTGTGTCGTCCCATTCGTGGTGTCGTCGCATAATTTTGTGGTGGCGTCTGCAAACATTCCATATCTAATATACGTGATGTAAATTTTACGAATTTTCAGCATTACACAAATATACTTGCAAAAAATCGTTTGACCCCACACCACTAACCTCACAGCAGCAGCAACAACAACCGCTAATTTTCAGGTAAATAATCATGCCTTTTGAATCTCAGGACATAGATGATGTAGAGTATGAGGCCAGGCGTGAGGCCGCAGCTGAAATAGAGGAACAAATTCCGGTCTATATCACACAGCAAGAGTCTGAGAACATAGGTCCCGCGATCACTGAAGGGCAAGGGGCTGTTAACGCGGCTGAGAAGTATATTTCTGCCTACCCCAATTTGAAGTCAGAAATAAGTGTGAAGTTATTTTATCAGGGTGGTGCCACACAGCACGTAGAGGCGGAACCCACCTCAAACCAACTGGCTAGAGCGTTAGTTTTAATGGGAAAGTTAGATACACTCGCCCCATTTATGAACCGTGAAAGGGGGATTGCACTGTGCGGAAAGGTCAAACGAGCCGCGGACTTGAAACGTTCCGCAAAAGTAGTTAAAGCTTCGGACGAATTGTCCGAAGACGAGTTGTTGGCTGCTTTATTAGCCAAGCGTGCAAAGTGAACCGAGTCTGTGAGCATCCCTGTAGCGACCGCTGTTGAAGCACCCCTGGCACCCCCAATTGAAGTTGATCTCTTGGGTGACGTTATCCATCCCGAAGCTGCTGGAGCTGCTGAACCCGAGCCCCCCAAGGGTCTTGCTCAAACTTTAGGCGATTTACTCGGAGCGTCTAAACGACCTCGGCGTACATAAGGTGTTTTCACTTCTTGTCTTTCCCATTTTCTATGTCTTCGCATCGTAACTGACTGGTGTGTATGTGTATGTTCTTTTGTTGCGATGTGCAGGTATGGGCGACTATGACTGGGAGGCGTTTTACAACGCTGAAAAGTATATGGGTCACGTCTTAGCTCTTACAACTCAACTTAGCACGTAGAAATCGCTTCCATCGGCTGTTCAGAAGTTTGGGCAGCAACTGAAATATTTGCAACTAGCAGCAACTGAAATGTTTATATTTTTATAAGAGTTAAGAATCTTATTTTTTTAACTGCTTCCTGAAAACCCTGTTTTACTTGCATCCCAACACAAATCCCCTGCTTGCATTGCATATAGTATAGTGCAATTTCACTAAAAAACTTTTAATATCTTTGCATAGTATGTAGAAGTTAAATAGGTGATTTTTAATATTAATTTAGTGCTCACCACAACAATTTGTCAGCAAAATAACTATTTGTCCCTTTTTTATTTCTGTATTTATTATGTCTCAATTTGTACAACTTTTTCCTTTGGTTAGCATACTTGATACCTTTCGATTTAATATAACTTGGGTAGTCCATCATACCTCTTGCTCCAATACTTGCTATTTTCTTATCATTTTTCTTATCAAACACATCAAGTTTTTTATTTTTATTAGTTGAAACTTTAACATAAACATTCAGTTTATTTGCTTTGTCTTTAGTGTATTGAGATATTGAAGACTTACAAGTCATTTATATAGTCTATGTTATTATATTAGTATGCAAGGGTCTTTGTGCTCACCATTGAATAATTTCTGCAACAATAAAGTGTTAAATTCATCGAACAAGATACTTAATTTTCAAAATAACAATAATGTTTATTCAGTTTCAGATTTGAATAAAAGGTATGAGTCAAATGAAAGTGAAAAGAAACGATATAGAGTTCAAATGAATAGCTTGTTCAAACAATTAGGTGACTTACAACCGTCACAAATTCAACAATCATTTTCAAATAGTCTTAGGGAAAAAGCATATCATGTCGGAATATCTTCTTATCTCGGTTCAAGAAATTATCAATCTGATTTGTTATTTCCGGGCGGTTATGAACATAACACCTATGTGACCGCTCAAAGACAATTGAATAAAGATATTCTTAACAATCGATTCAATATCGACCCGGAGCTTTCAAATTATGACGCCGTAGTACTCAATAATGGAAATAATCAGATACATATTGCATATCACGGTGAGTCGTCAAATC
>LGRX02026832.1:0-49267 GCA_001247695.2 Cymbomonas tetramitiformis | reverse complement strand
TCTGTTTCGTCCCGTTTGTGGTGTCGTCGCATAATTTTGTGGTGGCGTCTAGAAACATTCCATGTTTAACAGGCGTTATGTAAATTTTGGGCATCTGTGTCGTCCCATTCGTGGTGTCGTCGCATAATTTTGTGGTGGCGTCTGCAAACATTCCATATCTAATATACGTGATGTAAATTTTACGAATTTTCAGCATTACACAAATATACTTGCAAAAAATCGTTTGACCCCACACCACTAACCTCACAGCAGCAGCAACAACAACCGCTAATTTTCAGGTAAATAATCATGCCTTTTGAATCTCAGGACATAGATGATGTAGAGTATGAGGCCAGGCGTGAGGCCGCAGCTGAAATAGAGGAACAAATTCCGGTATATATCACACAGCAAGAGTCTGAGAACATAGGTCCCGCGATCACTGAAGGGCAAGGGGCTGTAAACGCGGCTGAGAAGTATATTTCTGCCTACCCCAATTTGAAGTCAGAAATAAGTGTGAAGTTATTTTATCAGGGTGGTGCCACACAGCACGTAGAGGCGGAACCCACCTCAAACCAACTGGCTAGAGCGTTAGTTTTAATGGGAAAGTTAGATACACTCGCCCCATTTATGAACCGTGAAAGGGGGATTGCACTGTGCGGAAAGGTCAAACGAGCCGCGGACTTGAAACGTTCCGCAAAAGTAGTTAAAGCTTCGGACGAATTGTCCGAAGACGAGTTGTTGGCTGCTTTATTAGCCAAGCGTGCAAAGTGAACCGAGTCTGTGAGCATCCCTGTAGCGACCGCTGTTGAAGCACCCCTGGCACCCCCAATTGAAGTTGATCTCTTGGGTGACGTTATCCATCCCGAAGCTGCTGGAGCTGCTGAACCCGAGCCCCCCAAGGGTCTTGCTCAAACTTTAGGCGATTTACTCGGAGCGTCTAA
Organism: Cymbomonas tetramitiformis; assembly: GCA_001247695.2. Lineage (NCBI taxonomy): Eukaryota > Viridiplantae > Chlorophyta > Pyramimonadophyceae > Pyramimonadales > Pyramimonadaceae > Cymbomonas > Cymbomonas tetramitiformis. The sequence goes on along the minus strand of LGRX02026832.1, from coordinate 48,347 downwards.
ACGACCTCGGCGTACATAAGGTGTTTTCACTTCTTGTCTTTCCCATTTTCTATGTCTTCGCATCGTAACTGACTGGTGTGTATGTGTATGTTCTTTTGTTGCGATGTGCAGGTATGGGCGACTATGACTGGGAGGCGTTTTACAACGCTGAAAAGTATATGGGTCACGTCTTAGCTCTTACAACTCAACTTAGCACGTAGAAATCGCTTCCATCGGCTGTTCAGAAGTTTGGGCAGCAACTGAAATATTTGCAACTAGCAGCAACTGAAATGTTTATATTTTTATAAGAGTTAAGAATCTTATTTTTTTAACTGCTTCCTGAAAACCCTGTTTTACTTGCATCCCAACACAAATCCCCTGCTTGCATTGCATATAGTATAGTGCAATTTCACTAAAAAACTTTTAATATCTTTGCATAGTATGTAGAAGTTAAATAGGTGATTTTTAATATTAATTTAGTGCTCACCACAACAATTTGTCAGCAAAATAACTATTTGTCCCTTTTTTATTTCTGTATTTATTATGTCTCAATTTGTACAACTTTTTCCTTTGGTTAGCATACTTGATACCTTTCGATTTAATATAACTTGGGTAGTCCATCATACCTCTTGCTCCAATACTTGCTATTTTCTTATCATTTTTCTTATCAAACACATCAAGTTTTTTATTTTTATTAGTTGAAACTTTAACATAAACATTCAGTTTATTTGCTTTGTCTTTAGTGTATTGAGATATTGAAGACTTACAAGTCATTTATATAGTCTATGTTATTATATTAGTATGCAAGGGTCTTTGTGCTCACCATTGAATAATTTCTGCAACAATAAAGTGTTAAATTCATCGAACAAGATACTTAATTTTCAAAATAACAATAATGTTTATTCAGTTTCAGATTTGAATAAAAGGTATGAGTCAAATGAAAGTGAAAAGAAACGATATAGAGTTCAAATGAATAGCTTGTTCAAACAATTAGGTGACTTACAACCGTCACAAATTCAACAATCATTTTCAAATAGTCTTAGGGAAAAAGCATATCATGTCGGAATATCTTCTTATCTCGGTTCAAGAAATTATCAATCTGATTTGTTATTTCCGGGCGGTTATGAACATAACACCTATGTGACCGCTCAAAGACAATTGAATAAAGATATTCTTAACAATCGATTCAATATCGACCCGGAGCTTTCAAATTATGACGCCGTAGTACTCAATAATGGAAATAATCAGATACATATTGCATATCACGGTGCGTCGTCAAATCCATCCTACTTAAATGAAGATAGAGCGGACATATTTTCGGTGATTAAAGGTAAACATGAAACACGAGATTCATTTTTAAGAGCTGAAAAGGTATATTTAGACACATTGAAAAAGTATCCTAATCATGACATTGAATTGTTAGGGACATCTTTGGGCGGTGCGAAATCCATTCATGTCGGTGAGAAATTCAATATTAAATCGACGACGTTCAATCCATTTCTCTCACATGTATTCACCCCAAAGGTCAATGGTAATTCACCACAAAATATTCATCGAGTTGTAACTGATTGGGCCACTGCGGGAGCTTTGAAAATACCATCAAATTCAAATAGAAAGTTGTTTCATTACTTCGAAAACAAGAACCCTTATGATTTATTGAAAGCACCGTATCAATATATCACTTCGCCGCATAATCTCAAACAATTCTTTCAAATGCCAAAGAATAACAAAGTTGATAAGGTAAATTTATTGAAATCTACATTTAATACTATAGGGACCGGACTCGATGTGTTGATGTTCGGAAATGCTTTGAATGACGCAAGAAATCTTTCATCAAAAAATGTTGGAAGTGATGAATTTAACAATCGAATTTCAGAAGATTTGAATCCATTAGGACTGTTAGGAGTAAATTTCGATATCGACAAAAATTACTTGCATGACGACGCACCCTTAGAAGCAAGATTATTGGCTGATTATATATCAAACAAAGGTCCTCAAAGAATGACATCATTTGATAGAAGTATAGATAAATCACAATCAAATAAGTATACATCCATCAATGAAAATATGATTAAAGATGAAAATAATAATCTTTTGGTAAATTATGGAACGTGAACACTTAATCAAAATGCTCAGATTTTGTACCCTGATTTATCCACATTTCATATTGAATTGATTGTTGATGATTATATCAAAAGACCAAAACTATATGACGATATGTATAATGGAAACATTGAATTACCTTTACCATTGAATAGAGATTCAAAGGAAGATATTGAAATGAATAAAAACTATATTGATATTATAAATAGAAATAGTCATGAGTGTAATATCTGAACGTACACTTTATTTATCAAGTGAAGACCTTTCATCGTTTGGTGATTCCAGAATTATCAATATCAATATACCAACACAATTAACAAACTATAAAAATACAAACAAATTGAAGATAATTGTAAACAGTTTTTCGGCTGCAAAGACTTGGTATACCATCAATGAATATAACGGAATTTTCTATATAGCTAATACGACTTCTGATGATTTGTATGAATGTCGAATACCTGATGGAAATTATACAGATTTAGATGATATTAAAACTATTTTAGAAACGATTATTTTAGATGTTCTTGTCGCCAACTTTGGGTTTGCAAAACCTGCGGATAGCGTTGATGTTACTTACGATGCAATTTCTGGACATTTCACTATTACACTTAGTAAACCTGCTCCCAATATTAAATTTGTTGCATTTTCAATAACTAATGATTTCCAAGCAGTGCCTGGCAGTCCATTAGATGATGCATTGAATGATATCTTTAATTCACCAGGAAAGTATAACGATGTTGACCAAGTAGTTGGAGGAAAAACAAACAAATCAGTTGCTGGTCTTACAAACATTTCACAGATTGAAGATTTGTTCGATATCGGAACCGTAGATGAAGTATTTATTTCCAAATTCCCCGGTAATTTACAAACAAACGATGCTATTTATTTAAGAATTACTACGTTGCCCACAAATAATTTACAAAGCACAAATCTTTCTAATAATTTTAAAGAAAATCAAATCATTAGTAGTGACATTTTAGGGAAAATATTGTTACCGTCAGATTTAACTAATCAATTTATTACTTATTTAGATTATGATGAAAACTTTTCTATCGATGTGCAAGCTTCTCAATTTTCTCAATTAAGAATTTCAATTACCGATAATAAATCCAGACTAATTCCTACAGCCGTTTCCCGAAATGGAAATGAACAATCTATAAATTATGCATTATCTTTAAAATTAAAAGAATATGTGAATTAAAATTATATTATATATATTATAGAAAAATGTCTTTACCGTATAGTCTTGCATTTGGACTTCAAAAACTAAGTGGATATAGTACTCAGTATTTTCGTCTTGAAACGACAAACTTGACCGAAGTAAATCCTTACGGTGTTATAACTTTGAATCTTCCAGTTAATGTTTTGTGTAATCTGAAAAGTTTAAGTATGCATTGTAAAGGTCGTGCTAACAATCCTGCCATAGCTTGTACGGACGCCGCAACCCAACCTGATTTAGTTATCACAACTTTGCCAAATGGAATCGAAAAATTGATTTCTCGTGTAGAAATTTACAGCGGTGGAATAGCTATTTCGAGTGGCATGAGTCAATATTCAACGGTATCAGCGGTTTTGGACAATCTTAAAACAACGTTGAATAAAGAAGTATCTTATCAAAGAGTTTTGAAAAATCAAGAAATAAATGTTAATACCGATAGTTATTATCAAGAAGAAAGACCATATATTTTGAATAATTTCCTACAATTTATAGGGGAATCTTCACCTGACTACCTAGATACTGCGTTACTTCCTAGTATTCAAATTCGTTTTTTTATGCATGGTCCGGAAGTTCTTGGAGCGTATCAAAAGTCCTTAGGAGCCGGAAATGGATTTAATGGAACCGCGGCTGCCGAACTTGCTGCAAAAGCGACATGGAAATTGACTGATTTGCATTTTACAATTGAAACAATTACATTTTCAAATGGTGTTTACGATAGTGCTGTCGAAAGAAAACTAAAAGAAGATTCATATATTGAGATGCCTTTCACTAATTATTTTACCTTTCAAGATACTCAAACGGAAATGACTAAATCGAATCGATTCTCTTTGTCGGCACAATCTTTGGATATGTTATACGCTGTTCAAAGGCCTTCAAATTACAGTTCTGTTAATGAAGGTTTGCATAAAATTGATAACAAAATAGGTGCTACTTTCGTTCCAAGTTATTTTAGATTTTATTCTGGAGACATTCAATCTTGGCAATATAATGTCAACTCAATTTATTATCCAAATTATCGTGCCACCGCTCTCGATGCTTTTAACTTGGTCACTATTGGTAAAGCTGATAATTATTCCGACGATTCAGGTTGTAAAGTTAATTCTTTAGAAAATTGGTACAATTTCTTATTGGACTGCTATGCTTCGATTAAATATGCCTATGCCAGGTATGGGACCTCGTAATTGTAGTGGAATAGATACCCGGGGTTTGAATTCTTCATTCTTTCTTCAAACTCAAAAATCATCGACCGCAGACCCACTTCAAACACCTTTGACGAATAACGAAACATTTATTATTGCACAATGTACAAGTATCATTCGTATTGGTATGGGAAGAATGATTGAAGTGGTTGTATAAAAACTAATTTAATTGTAATTATATATAATTATGGCTGAACAAGCGGGACAAATTTTTGCTTCAAACTTAGGAAATAAACCATTAGGAAAAGTCGATGTTAAATTACCAAATATGATGTTAACTTCAGGCTTTCGAAGTTCTTCGATGATGATTGTTCCATGTAAAACAATACAAGATTTGCGACCACCGGCAAGAGTTTCTAATGTGGACCCTATGTCAGGTTTCAAATCGTATACATTAGAACACGGTGATAAAATTACAAAACAAAATGCTATGTTTTCATTTCCCAATATTCATCCATTAAACAATAAACTGGCACCTTTGGCTCCGACATTCTTTGTGAAATAAAATTAAATTATAGGATATAGTATATAATGTCTTCATTCGGAAATGATTTTGTTTTAGATAAGAATATCAAAGTTAATGACGGTGTGTTTATTGGTGCTAAAGATAAAACAACAAGAACAACCTTTCAAATAATTGGAGCTGATATAAATATGAATATTGATGGAAGTCAAAGTGGTAACCCGGGTGTTACAAGTTTGAATATGGCTGCAAAAGAAAATAAAATGAAAGTTAGATTTGGAGGTTTGCCTATTGTAGAAACAAATAATGTTCCTCCGGTTGAAGAAATTACACAAGTAAATGGATTATATGTATTCAAAGCGAATCCAACTGATAAATTTGGAACTGTATACATGAAACTTGCTCAACCGTAAATTTAAAACTTGTGTTATGATATATAATGTCTTCATTTGGAAATAATGTAGTTGCAAGTACATTTAATGGTAAACAAACTCCATCTACAAATATTCCTGACCCTTTAACAATTAATCAAATAAATGTAAATCAAATAGGTGATAATTCAAACCCTTGTCAAACAATTCATATGGCTTCAGATTTTTTATATCAAAATGATATTGATTTTATTGATAATTCTGATGTAAATAATCAAAGAGAATTCATGAAATTACAAACTGATGGTGATTTAAATTTGGTTAATAATATCAATTTTTATGATTTCATTTTGAACAATCCTGCAAGTAAATCAAAATTTTCTATAGGTTTGGATGAACTTGATAGTTCTTTTGAAATTAAATCTTTAGACCCTGTTCCTCAAACAAGATTGAAAATAGGAGACAATGGTATAAATGAATGGTCATTTATGCAAACCACATTGAATGTAGAACCACTTGGAGCAGGTGTGCTCCTTAATGATGGTCCTTTAATTTTAAACACCGGTGATATCACTTTGAATTCTGGAAAATTTATTGGTGACGGTTCTTTGCTTCAAAACTTGCCTTCCGGGGCTAACCAAAATTTACAATCTGTTACCGACCAAGGAAGTACAACTACAACGAATGATATTTCTTTTACCGGAACTGGAAAATTTACGATAAATCAAGATGAAATTGATGGTGCTTTAATTAGGATTAGAGGCGGTACTCAAGATGCTAAAATTCGTATTGGTGAAACAACAAATGATGACGGATATATAAATGCACAACGTGCAATATTAATAGGCAGAAATGCTGGTTCATTCGGTTGTGGAATTGATGTTTTGGCTTTAGGTTCAGGTAGTGGATATGACCAAGCTGGGAATTATTCGGTAAATTTAGGAGATGATTCCGGACAAAGTAACGCCGGTGTGGAATCTGTTTCTGTAGGAAGATTTGCAGGCGAAGTTTTTAGTGGTCTAAATTCAGTGTCATTAGGTTCATATGCTAATAAGAATACCGGAGGAACTTCGTCTGTCAACAATACTATTTGTATAAATGCAACCGGTGTTGAATTAAATTCTGTAAATCCAAGTTCATTTACGGTAAAACCTATAAGACCAAGTCCTGATGTGACATTAGAAAATTTACAATTGTATTATGATTCAGTTTCCGGTGAAATAAAATCTGGTGCTATTAATAATGGAAGTATTGGTTCATTAAGTCAAGTTTTGGCTGTCGGTAATTCTGGAAATAACATTAATTTAAGCGGAGATTTGGATTGTAGTGCTATACGACTTGTAAGTAGCATAGACTGGGCATATACAACGCCAACATCATCATTGACGACCTTAGGAATTCCTTTGACAGGTTTGACAAATGCATATACGGCAACATTACCCACAAGTCCGGTTCCTCATACAGGTGATGTATTTACTTTTAAAAATAATACCGGAGCTACAATAAATGCTGGAGATATTGTTCAATTTTCTGATGATTTTTCAGATGTAAATGGTGTAAAAATATATGCAGCTTCGGCAACTCAATCTAATCAAAATTGTATGCCTATTGGAGTTTGTGTTCAAAATTCAACAACCGGAAATTCTTGTTTCGTTTGTACAAAAGGATTCACAACTTGTAAAGCTATTGATGGAAGTTATGTCAAAGGTCAAATGTTGGGTTGTGCACCGGGAGGGTCAGTCAATTCTTCACAAATCACTACAAATAATGTTGGAATTATCGGTGTATGTATGGAAAGTAAAGTTGTAACAATCTCGGGTTCAGGATTATTGGTTTGGATTAAACCTGATTTTAAATTGTGATTTAATATATATATATATATATCAGATGTCTTCTTTTGGAAATGATATTGTTTGTAAAAATATACAATGTGATACGGTTAATGGAAATGCTCCTACCGGGGGGTCTACTAAGTGGCAAAACCTACCCGGTGGTAATGATATAGAAAGGACCGTTGGTGACGTATACGTAAACAATTTATACGGCAGAGACGTTTTGAATACTTCAATTATAAATTTTCGATATTTGAAAAATATTTTAAATAATGGAAAGGCACAAATTGAATTGAAGGATGGAACTGATAATAGTGTTATAATCGTTACAGGCAGTGAACTGCAAGTAAATACAGCTTTCGGTTTGATAGTAAACGGTGATGCAAAAATCAATGGGAAAACAGAACTGGTCGCACCAGATAATACCACAAATCTTGATTTATTTGGAAATAAAACATCAGGTAATAGTTTCATAAGTTTAAATACCTCAGGTGTAGATTTATCGAGTGTTTCAACGATATATTTTATAAATTTTCAAACGAAACCTGATTCAGCTGTACCTAAATTTTTTAGTATCAATATGAAAGGTGATATAATAGGATGTAATGATATAGAATGCAATAACATTATAATTAATGCACAATTAGGTTCCAAGACAAATTTAGAATTACAAGGGCCAAAATCTGCTAATTCAACATTTATAGATTTGAATACATCACTGGTTGATGAAGCAGCAGTTGATTCAGTGTATGCTTTGCAGTTTCGAAAACGACCTGATATACCATCAAATGCATTTTTTAGAATTAATATGTTAGGTGATATCCGAGGTGCTAATTTAATAAAAGCTGATACTGTTCAAACTCCTTTCGCGGATATAAATATTTTGAAAGTAAATAAAGAATTGAATTATGAAGAAATTTCAAGAGTAACTACGCTTTCAGCACCCGGAAATGAAAATATACGAACCATTCAATTTCCTAATGATAGTTTCATTATTTACTTGGATTTTGCTACTATAGCTACTGATGGTACAGACGATATCAAGTTCAAGATAACACACGCCGATACTTCAATTCAACCAAAGATTGGTACGGAATATCTTTTGAGATGTTCAACGATAACGGTCAATACCACAAAAGCAAAAAGATTTACATTAAATTCAAGTGTAAATTATATTGAAGCTGATGACGAAGTTGAGTTAAGAATAACGGACATTTCCGGTGAACAATTTGCAAATAACACTTTACGTTTTGTATTGGAATTGATACGTATACCGTATATTTAGTAATAAATTTCTTCGGTTTTTTCAGGGGGACAAAAAACCTCAAAAAAATAAAATCCACTTAAAGAGTGTAACTCAATAGTGTAAACAAAGCAAGATGAATACATTAGACTTACATTGTTGGATTGAACGTAAGGATGGTTCTATTTATGACCCGACTCCAATAATTATGGAAGATTTTATTTTCATGTTTCGTAATATAAGTGACAAAACAAGATACTATGAAAAATATGAAGGTGATGAATTAAACAATGCTTGCAAAAATGTTTTTGATGCTATCAAAAAATTTGAAAAAGATAATGAAAAAAATGGAATTAATATGAGAACTTTAGTGAAAAACAACAAGTATTCTTTACCAAGTCTTTGTTTCTTGAATGCTTATTATTGGGTACAAGACCATAAAGGTAAAGGTAAAATGAAAATAGGGAAAATGGGTTGGAAAACAAATGAAGGAAACATATGGTGGGAATTTGGATGAATGATTTAAGAACAATTAACATATATCTTATTGAAACATTAATTAATTTACTTTTTATTTACTTTCAATTTTATCTTTATCTTTTTATTGTAGATTTATTTATTTATTTTTTATTGTAGATTTTTTATTTATTTTTTATCGTACTCACATTTAATCACGTAATTTATTCACTATTTATTACGTAATTATTTCTTTAGGGTTTTCTCTTGTATTTATTAATCATTTATTATCGTCTTTAGGGTTTTGGGGGGGTTATAATCGGTAGTATACTACTAATGGCCTAAAAAATTCAGGGTTCCTTTAGACATGTACTCTAAGGTATAAACAAGTGTTACTTTTTGGATTCGTGCTTTACTTTCCCTTTTATTGGCCATGAAAGTCGCAGAATTACAGAGAAACCAGCAGAAAAAACTGTGGTCAAGAATAATTGATACCAATTAACACAACTTTTGCGATACTCGCTTATTTTCAACCATTCAAATCGCAAAGCAAAATAGTTTTTGTCAAGGAACCGTTATAAGACAACAATATTATTGAAAGTGATGCCATTCCCACCCTATCAATGTCATTATATAAATGAAGTAAGGGTCCGCTCTCACATGTATATATCAATCGCTTGGAGATTACTTATGATCCCATCTAGGCACTTTGTATAGGCCGTGTATTACGGTACTTTCCACCTTGTCCTTCACTAGCCTTTGGAATGTCACTCCGCCGCTTCTTCGTCTTGATACCCTTTGGTTGTGCCCTGCAATTATCGCATTTCAAATTACATGTTTGCATATCAATTTTCTCGCCAAAATGAACCATCAGAAGCTTGTGTCTACATACATCAACCGTTTTACAAAAGCTTTCCACTTCTAAAAGTTTTTGCCGTTGCGAACTTACTTTATGTTTTTCTGTGTGCAACTTTGTTCGAATCCGTGTCACATCCTTCGGATCATATAGTAACAAGCACGTGGCATCCAATATATCTCGACCTGCCCTGCCAATCTCTTGCACATAACTCTCGATAGTTTGAGGCATTGTGTTGTGAACAACCCATCTGACATCCGCTTTGTCCACTCCCATTCCAAAAGCATTCGTTGCCACAACGATGGTTGTCTCCCCTCGCATCCATCTATCATACACGGCTGCACTTTCTGTCAATTTAACTCCAGCGTGATAATGTTCTGCTCGCATTCCATTTTGTCTTAACCATGCAGCTAGCTTCTCACAATCTCTGCGCACGAGACAATACACAATACCTATCGGCCGGGTATCTCCACCTAATCTCGCATCTTGTTCCGCTACAAACTTCCGAATTTGCTCGTATCCAGCTTGTTCCGCCTCTTCATTCACCACCTGACTTCCACCAACGCTTGGTTTCGGATCTATTTTGCCGATGATCACATTAATGTCCAAGTTCACTCTGCGACTGCTAGACCTAAAAACCTTTGCGTATTTTGACAACCTCAAAATCTCCTTGACATCAGCTTCTGTCTCATGCGTTGCGGTCCCCGTGAAAGCTGCGATCGGAACATCTGGAAATTCTATCTTCAAATTACCGAGTGTGATGTACGCCGGTCGAAAGTCGTGGCCCATTTGACTAACACAGTGTGCTTCATCAACCACAAAGCGAGCTATATGCCCTGCTTGGTACATTTTTTGGAGTATCGGTGGCAACATGCCATCGCTCCCGAGTGCCTCCGGAGTAACGTACAACAAATTCACCATATTTTGACTAATGGCGTGGCACACAAGTGTCTTCTCATCACTTAACAGATCGCCATGAAAAATAATCGCAGTAACATTTTTTTCACGACATCTTACTACTTGATCGTGCATAAGAGATAGTAGAGGCCCGATCACTATGGTCATGCCACGCTGCAAAACACTAGGTAGCTGGAAACATAAACTCTTGCCACCCCCAGTCGGCATAATGACACACGGCTATTCGGTCTGAGCTCAGGCCTGGTATTGAGCCTGACGATGTGTGGGGTGAGGGGTTTGCTCTGGACCTCCTCACCCTTGGAATGTGCCCGGTGTATTACAAGGATCTCCTGCAGGAGTGGAGCTCCAAAACGGCCGAGGGCAGAGAGAAGCGGGCACTCGGCATTCAACAGTACACCCTGGCCGTTAAGGCATTCCACCAACAGCAGACAGAGGAGAAGAAGCTGCTTAAAGAAAAGAAAAAGAAAGACGGGGTGTCAGCTCTGGCGGCCTCGCTCCTCTCTGGGGAGTCCCCCTCTGCCGCCCTTATGGCCCGTGCGGGCATCTCGCAGGCTCGCATTGTTGGTGGCCGCAGGCGTGACGAGCCCCACCGCCCGCCACAGGCTCATGATGCTCAGCCGCAGGCGTCCGGGCAGGGTTCTCACCGGGCTGGGGGCGGTAGGAGCGCAGCTCCTCGTGCCAGACAGGGCCGCGGCGGTAAGAATCGACAGCAAAACATGAAGGGGCACAGGAAGGGCTCTCACCCTTCCCCTCATGCCCCTCCGCCGCGGACTCAGAGGCAGCAGCAGCCTGCCTCCGGTGGTTCGCCGACTGCCTTGAGGGTGACCCGTGATGCACAGGGCCGCCACACGGTCCAGTGCTGGGACTGCGGCGGTCCTCACTTCCGCCGTGACTGCCCTGGAGGGGTGCAGAGTGCTCACATGGCCGGGTTTCACCCCGAGGGTACACCGATTGCAGACATCCTGGCAGAGTTGGACGAGGCTTTCCTCGATCCGGAGGAGGAGGTGTATGAGTCATGCCTGTACTCCTATGCATTGGAGCTCGGGGAGGCACCGCTTGATCTTCCCGCGGCCCAGGCAGCTGCCGTTGTTCCGCACTCTGCCGTTGACAGTGAGGAGCCTTGGACTGAGTCAGAGTGGGATATTTGGGATTCATGTGGCCGCTCGGAGGAGCAGTACTACGACGCTGTCAACCGCTTCAACTCATACCAGGGCCCTGACGATGGGGTCTGCCCCGACGGTGAGGACACGCCTACTCAGCTCCACGTTGCTGTGCACCAGCCTCCGGACACGGCCATGTCCCTGCAGCACTTCAGTGTTGAGCCGCAGCAGCCAGCTGTGCCGGCAGCCGACGTACAAATCACAACTACCAACACCGAACGAATTCCCTGGAGCTGTACAGCTGGTGAGCACGGCACCGCTATCCCGGCCCAGGGGTCCGGGTGGCCCCTATGGGGCTGGTCACTTCCTATACATGAGTTTGCTGTGCATTATTGCATTCTCTGGCACGGCAGATGCGGTGCAGTCTGGTGGTGCCTCCGGTGCTGTGCTGGAGATGCACCCGCGGGCTCTGGCACTTTGGCATGCTGTCACCTGGGGTCTGGCTATCTCGGCTTGCCTTCCTGCCGTTGGTGTCAGGACTCCCGTACGCACCTGAATGGCTACTGCCCGACAGTCCTTGTGAAAGGACTGGAATCTCGTTCAGTCTTATCACAAGGACCGGACGCGCGGGAATGTTTTTAACCATCCTCTTGATGCTCCTAGTGCCTATCCTCCGGATTGTAGTCTCATTGGGACCTAAACTGAGTACCCCTTTGCCCGCTTGCCTAATCAATGTCGCAATTTCATGCTACGTTATCAACATTAAGCATGGGTAGCGTTAAAAATCACTAAATTCCAACCACACCACAGTGGTATTTTCGGATTTTGTATACCCAGGCAACTTCAACCGATATTTTGAGGGCGAAGATGACCTCCGATCATTTTTTTGACAAGACACTGCAGAAAGAGCAGCTCGCGAACTTGACAACATGGGTCTCCGAATTTTCACAGGACCTTCGTGGAGGTAGCTAGCGTGAGAAACATTTCGGTCCTTGTGGTAGGACTGGCCATTTTATTTAATTTGAATTAACTTTACCCCCACCTCTTCAGCCCTCACAAGTGCATACCCATATCGAGTATATCACCCGGCACATGTTTTTGATAAATATTTGAGCACCCAAGGATGATCTTTAAGCACTCAAACATCAACTACATCGAAAAATCGTGGCGGCTAGCCCCCTTTTACTTCGGTCCTTGTGGTAGGACTGGAGCGTCGGGCAGTAGCCATGAAGGCGCCTTGTGAACCGGCAGTCTCCGGCGGGCAAGTCCCAGCCTCCAACAACCCGGCCTCCGGAGGGTGAGCCCCGTGCCTTCCGACACTCCTCACCAGTCTGGGCTGCTATTCTGGTTATCTGTGGCCTGGCCTTGTGTACCTCGGCACTATTGTTTGGGTACTCTCTGGGTCTGCGGCAGTCAGTCAGTCAGTCAGTCAGTCAGTCAGTCAGTCAGTCAGTCAGCTTACCCCACCAGCAGGGGGGTCCGTCGGCCGTTCTGCTGGTCAGCTTTTCTCAGCTGATGGACTGGCTACCGGTGATACCGGCTTATGTCTGGTCTCTGGTTATGCTGTTGGTACTTATGCTTCTGTGGAGCTTGGTGTACTGTCTGGTCAGCTTGGGTCAGTTACAGTGGTCTACCCTTTGGTACCCGCTGGTTATACTGGTATTCTGGTTTATGGCAGTGCGGAGTCAGTTCCTTTGTATGTACCCGACGAGGAGTGGGCTGCTTCTGGATTCAGTTCTCTGGCCAGTACTGTCCCTGCACCCGTCCGGGTTGACAGGGGCATTGTGTGTGACTCTGGAGCCACATGTGTCATGTGCGGGGACCTGTCGGCCTGCACCGACGTGGACTACTCCCGTACGGTGGCCTTCACCATGGTCACGGCTGGAGCTCACAGGACAGATGCTACTGTGACGTTCCATCTGTATGGGGTCTGTATCCAGGACGGAGCCATCGACCACTTCGTTCTCCCAAACTCACACTATAAAGCAGGCTGCCGCACTCTCCTGTCTTCTCGGGTTATGCTATCCCTCGGCTTCGGATCACCTGACCTTGTGTCCCTCACGTACACCCACCTGCCTACTGACCGTGTCTATCGGATCATTGACTCTGGCACAGACTATATGTGGGCGGAGGTCCCTGAGGGGGCCGCCAGTGCACTCACCCAGACTGTCTCACGTGTCCGCACTGGTGAGATCTATGACTGGATGTGGGCCCGCTCAGAGTATGCCAAGTGGGCTTTCCTGAAGGGCTCGCCCGCTGCACTGGCCAAGACCGGGGAACACAACTTTGACATCTCTCTCTTCGGAGATGACCTCCCCCCCGGCGTGGGTAACAACCAGACCTGCCCAGTCAGGTATTCACTCTCTGATTCCTGCTGGGGCCACCTCTGGGCCGGTGCCTATATATATGGCAACCCGCCCTTTGACAGGCTCACCTGTGAGCGGATGCTCAAGAAGGCCAACCGAGACTTTGCAACCGACCCCGAGCACACGGTATTCCTCTTCCTGATTCCCCAGTCACACCTCAGTACCTTCAGGCAGCACCTTATTCACTGGGAGGTACTACATGTGTATCCGGCTGGCACAGAGGGCATATTCAGCTACCGTCGTGAGCACACCTATGCTGGACGGCCCCTTCAGTCGGCTGGCTCGGAGGGCGGGGGGGACCGTGTCTTCATTGCTGGTACCCCGTTCCCGGTGGCTATCATCTACCGTGATCGGTACACGTCCATGAAGTTCTTCACCCCTGAGAGGTGGTGCCATACCGCATATGCTCATGCTCATGGTCTCAGGCTGGCTCAGCTCATGGACCTTGGTGTTGAGATTGCCCGACCTGGTACCACTGTTACCCGGGAGCAGCTTCTGGTTCACAGGACCTGTGCTGAGGCCTGTGCTGTGTGTGCCCGTATGCGGGCGGTGCAGCCAAGTCCGAAACACCCTCCAGCTGACAGATACAAGGCTCAGAAGCCTGGATCTATGTGGGCGGCTGATGCTACAGACCCGATCACGCCTATTGGCTAGCCACTATTGGCTATGACGGGTCGAGGTACCGCTGGACCTTTGTGGAGTTCACTGTGAGATTTACATTTTGCTACTTCTCTGCTGAGAAATCGGCATACTACAGCTTCATTCTGGCTCAGTTCCTGGCAGATGTTGTTCATCATGGCTTTGCCTGCACTGGTCTGGTCCTCCGCACTGATTGTGCCCCGGAGCTGTGTGACCCTGCAGCACAGGCTTTGTACAAACACCATGGCATCAAACACCAGCAGTCATCGCCCACCCTGCACTGGCAGAACTTCATGGCTGAGTATGTGATCGGTAAGATCTCGTCGGTCTCCCGTGCACTTCTGGAGACAGCCGGTATGGACCTTACCTACTGGCCCCTTGCGGACAGTCATACCTGCTTGCTATGGGATATCCTGCCTCATGGGCGGGACGCCGTGGTGCCATTCTATCACCTTATGGGCTATCACTTTACCTACTCCCGTATCGAGATATTCGGCACCCTGTGCACTGTGGCCATGGATGATCAGCAGATGCGGGCCCGGTGTCCGGGGGTCTCCAAGAAGCGCCCCCCCCCGGGCCTGGCAGGGGCGGTTTGTAGGCATCAGCCTCAGGTCCTCGGCCTACAAGGTGCTGGACCTGGAGAGGAACAAAGTTGTTTCCGAGGGCCGGCCGGACTTCATCAGAAACTATTCAGAGTTCGGGCAGGTGATGTCATCGTTCCCTGCCCTTGCTCCCGACGAGCAGCACTCCGCACCTGTGCCGAGTGACAGGCCGCAGCCGTGGAGGGACTACGCCACTGACATGGTGGTGTCGGTCCATTCCGTAGCTGCCTATTATGACACCCGGGACGGTGAGACCTATGCCACCGTGCAGTTGCTTGACACTGGCTCTGCCGACCCCTTCTGGACCACGGCCCAGCAGTACGTCATGGCTGACCCTGCATGCACTGCTTGGTTTGACTTGGTCCACTGGATGGACCGCCGCAGGGTCATTGACTGTGTCAACCCGTACTACCCGCTCTGTACTCTGGCTAAGCCTCAGGAGGCCCGCGGTGATCCGCTGTATCCGGCGCTCATTGTCTCGACAGACATGAGCCGGTCCAGGTCCTATGGGGTGCTCTTCCGGCCTATGACCTACGGTGATGTGGCTGCCCCACGTGCCCATGCCATGGACCTCCGTGCCAGTCTGGTGGTGTTCCCTGATACCCACAGTGCTTGCCACCTTCCCTTCTCCGACCACCCGGAGCAGGACCAGTGGCTCCTTCCGCACTATGTGGTCCCACCAGAGGACACGGTCGGTACATTGCCAGCCAGCGGCACACTCAGCTTCTGTCATATCTCTGCTGACCTCGCCGAGCGCCTGTACCACACTGCGGCTCCTGATCTGCCACTGCCGGGTGGGTACCGCCAGGCACTGTCTATGCCTGATGGGGCTCAGTGGGAGGAGGCTATTACCGGTGGGGAGGTGCAGCCTCTGATTGACCAGGGTAAGATGGAGCCAGTGGAGGAGCTCCCGGACGGTGAGGTTGCCGCCAACACCATCTTTGTGCTGAACAAACCCTGGAAACCACGAGATGACCTGCCGCCCGTCCAAATTCATAAAGCTCGGATGGCCGTGGCGGCCACGTGGCACTGGGGCTACACCCAGGCTGAGACTGCATGCACGGTAGCAGACCTGCCCACCTTCCGCCTTCTCTTCATCCTGTCTATTATCTTTGCTGGTATGGGGGTTATGGTCTATCACTTTGACGTCAGTCAGGCCTTTGTTCATGCCCGTCTGGAGGTTCCTATATATGTGCGGTTCCCCTCTGGATATAAGTATAAGGGCAGATATGGCTATGCCAAGCTGCTCTATGCTCTCTACGGGCTACGGACAGCTGGTGCTTCCTGGCAGAAGCTGGCCAACAAATTCATGAAGTCCTTCACCTATCAGGGAATGCACTTCACCCAGTCCACATATGACCCGTGCCTATACTATATTGTGACCTCTGTGTTCGTGGCCTTCGTGGCTGTCTACGTGGATGACTTCGGGCTGACGTGTGATGATGCATTCCACCAGGCTTTCTGGGCAGCTTTCCAGGCGGCATTCAAGAGCAAGAATCTTGGCCGTATGACAGCCGTCCTGCAGCTTGCGGTTGACTATGATCGGTGGGGCATTGCACTGTCCCAAACCAGGCAGATCAAGGAGCTCATGTCCAAGTTCAAACTTCCAGCCAAAACCTTTCACAATCCGATGGATGTGAACCTCGTTATCCAGAAGCCGGAGCACCCTGATCTCACCCTTGTCACCCCATACCTCTCACTGCTCGGGTCCCTGTTGTGGATTGCACGGTGCACCAGGCCAGATGTGTATTACTCAGTCATATATCTGGCACAGTTCTCCTCGTGCCCCTCAGCTCAGGCCTGGGAGGCACTTCAGAGAGTGGCTCAGTATCTTTACTTCACACGGCACTACCGTATCCGTTATGCTTACCCCAGTGCACCGCTTTCTGTGCTCACAATACAGGTGTATTCGGATGCTGACCATGCTCGTGACAAACTCAACGGGTGCCTCTCCTACTCGGGGGGAATTGTGTTCCTCAACGGCACGGTGCTTCATTGGGTGTGTGCCCGCCAGACCGATGCTGAGATGTCCTCCACTGGATCTGAGTATGTGGCTGCCTCTGTGGTTGGACAGCGGGCCATGTCTGCCATCCATATGATTGTGGAGATGTTCGGATTTATCAGAATCACGCAGCAGGAGCCGGGTGTGTCTGCTCTGGCTCTGTCTACGGCCTTCCCTGCAGCTGACACTTCTTGGATGCAGAGGGCGGCCACGTTCTTCGAGAATCATGCTACGGGTCATGGTCAGATGGGCCCCGCCTCCCCCCTACACTATCGGGAGGCTGAGTCTGTTCCTGACAGCAGCCTGTATGCTCTGCCTCATGCGGTGCCAGTACCATTTGACGGCACAGGCTATGAGGACGGTCCGCGGGAGTACTGTCACTCTCAGCGGTCTGGCATGTATGGTACCTCTGGACCCTTCATTCCCAGGCTGGAGCTTTCGGTGGCTGTCATGATTGACAACCAGGCGGCCTCCTCCATTCTGAGGAATGTCATGCTATCCACCAAGATTAAGCACGTGTTGATCCGTTTTCACTGCTTTCGGGGGTGGTGTGTGCTGGGTACCTAGTGCCTGTTTACATCAACACTTTACTCAACCTGGCTGATATCTTCACCAAGCCTCTTCCTGGACTCAAGGACAAGGTGCGGGTGATCATCAGCATGATCGAGTCCTTCATGGACGTGATCCGCCCGCGCCCCAGTGGTGCGGGTGACTCCTAGGTTCTCTGGTCCTCTGTCCGGCTGAGCTGCAGGCCTATGAGCCGGCAGCGGTCGGGCAAGGGGTCTTTCTGGCCTGACTGGATTGATGCCCTTTGACGTGGTGCCCTCCTGGACTGGACTTTGTGTTCGTGGACAGACTGGTACCTATGACCTGCCCTATGAGACCTTATTAGACACCGACAGCTCTACTCTGACCTTAAGCACATCTGACTGGATTCTGGCCTTTGGACTACATCCTGTACTTCTTTGACATCTTCTATGACCTCGAGTACTGGTTGACCATCGAGCTGAGCAGCATCGGATGAGAGTATCTATCGGTCGGGGAGCGAGATCTGGCGGAGACCAGTTGCTATTTTCATATCCTTGTGGCAGTCCACCTAGTTGGCATGCATATACTAGTACTTTAGCATTCGGTTTAGAGGGTTAGCCGGAAGCGGGGATGGCGGCAGGTCGGCCCTTTGGTTGATGTTGTTCTGATCCGTGGACGGGGACCTCTTAGTTTGCATTAGCTACCTGTTTTACATTCGTGTGCCACCTCAGCCGAGGTGGTGTGCTGAGATTCAGTAGTTCAGTACCACGCGTATGACGTATGACAGTGACAGTGACAGTACAGTGACTTCCTACCTGTGCTCAGTAGTTCGACTTCGGTAGCTTAGACTGTGACACACGATATGATTGCCTAGTGACGGCCTCAGAGCTTAGATAGTCTGAGAGTCGTGTATTCATTTCTATCTTTTGATATACCCGATTGCCTCGCTCAAACCCTACGGCGTTCAGCGTTTTCACTGTGTCACTAGGACATTCTAGTACACTTCACTCTGCACACACCGCATTCCCACACTCCCGCACATCGCTCAATTGGTTGGCTCATGTTAATGCTTACTTCACATCGCCCACACACCCGAATTTTTTATTTTCATGCGTGCACCATGCGCTCACTACCTATCACTCACTCGCCATTACGACACACTGCCCGCCCATACTCTGGAACTTTTCGATTTTGGTGCGAGCATCAATCTCACACCTACGAGTTGAATACACAATTACGATTTGCATTATTGATGATTTTGATGTACTAACCTGTTGTAGTTATCTAGCATCGGCATCATCATCGCCACGCAGGATCATGATGTGATCATCAACATCCTCATCCGAATCATTGTCTTCATCACTCTCAGGATGAATATCGGGCACCCCACTAGCTGCATTTTTATCACCAGATAAACAACAGAGAGGACTTGAAAAAAGGTAGTGAGATTTACGGCTATTTTCTTGGTTTTGGCATAAAAGACCGGAGTCTCTGACTGCGGTTGCACAAATGACTGAATTTGATGGCGACAAATTTGGGAAAGATGACACGGTGTTAACGGCAAAACCAATGGTGCGCAAAAACCAGGAACAGACTTTCGAGATCGAACGATTTCGATCGCAGTGGGAAAATACCATGAAATATCCACCGTTGGATTCTGTGGCATGTACCCTTAACATTTACCTTCTGCTTTCCTGAAGCTTCTCGCTTCCTGTTTTATAGTGCTTTGACCTGTATTTTGACTTCGGTTCGTGATATAATACACATAACGAAGTCAAAATATGTTCGGAAAGATAGTTGGGTACACACATGACTTCATCCCAGACTGGATCCCTTCATTGTGCGAATTTGAGGCGACCGCCTCAAAGGGAGCGCGGGGCGGTTTTGAACGGTGCGCGCGTTTGCTACAAACCACCATCTGAGGTTATGATTCTTTTCACGTATGAAAACGTGAAAAGAAACATCGAACCGTTAAGAATGCCATCTTAGGAGTACGGTGGCCGCAATGCATCGTGAGCGGTTGTAGGGCTTTCCGCAAAGCCCGATACGCATAAGCGCGTGAAAGCGCGGATCCCGTTCGCAAAACTGGGGTTTTTGTCAACGGGATAAGTTCCTAATTTCCAAGGGATAAGTTCACATCTGGAACTTCATCACCGTTGGAATACAGGCGGCGAAAAGGAATTGACTTTCGGACTTTCTTCGGAAGGGGAAGAGACGGTGGAAGGCGACGGTGCCTACCTTCAAGGCATCGCTCCGGAAGAAACTCGACGCAGACCTACACCTAGTAAAGTTTAACCTAAATCTGCTCCTTAAGTATGATTACCTAATCGATTTCTTTGATAGAACAAGTGAAAATGGGTATATATATTTGTGAAGATATATAACGAGTTTCACTGTAACAGGGACTCAGAAAGCAGTGCTGGGGAAACCGGTGATAACAAAACTGATAGAAGGATTACGGGAGTGAGCTTTCTAGCAGGTGAGTGTCATACGGTGACACACGACCAGTGACACACGCAGCAAGGGGTGATACTAGGAGAAGCAGGCCCCCATACAGTGGGGGGGAAATCGGCTTCCCCGTGACACCACCTCACCCCGAAGGTGTGAGTGGTCATCCCGAAGCAGGCAAACCCTAAATCCTAACCCAAGTTACTAGAATGTTTAGGCCTAAGGGGCCTTTCTCAACCCAACTAGAAGCACATCCGTGCATGGGGCGTTGCCTAAATTCCTAGTACATAGGGCAAGCATCTACAAGCCGCGACGTGATTGCGGAATGGCGGCGGCGGAGTTCTCGATTGCAGAAGTCCTCGAGCGCCACGAAAACGACGAATCAGCCAATGCCCACGCGGTGCCAAAGCCAAAAGCGGCCTGGCACCACCAGAGCGAATGCGTCGCTGAAGAGGGGATAGGGAGGTGGAAGGTGGAAAATGCGGTGAGGGAACGTGATCGAGGTCATGGGGAGGAACTCGAAAGGGATGATGGAGAGGGGGGAAGCGGTCGTGATAGCACCACCAGACACCACCAGATGGCGACCACTGGGGGCATAAGGCGAAGGTGAGGGAAGTGACGAGACGAAGTCGTGGAAGTCATTGGTCTCGTCGTTGTCGTCCAGGATGTTGTCGTTGTGATTGGTGCCTGGTGCGCAAGCACCACCAGGCACCACCAGAACATAACCAACGGTAAAAGGATGTCGATGCATTCGGAGAGAGAGCAACGCTGAACGAACAGCGGCCATACGCGCACGCTGACGTTTTGTGGACATGACAGTTCCAGCCAGCTGTCTGCAGAATTCTGCGAACCCCAAGATAGGGTTCCCAAGCGAAAAGGTATCTTCTCGAAAAATCAAGCGAATGGAACGATCTAAAGGTCAAATTGGGCAGTTTTTGACGAGGAAAACGGTGGTGACGTCAAAAATGCCGTACGGTAAAGCGGTCCCCCGGCAGCAGAGGCGCTGCTGGCCAGAGTGTAGAAGGATTCTTATAAAAAATGACGGAGTGCACCAAAATGCACGAAAGCTGACGGAGACGGTGCGCGGGATACCAGTCACAGTCGGTAGGCAAGCCACGAAAGACGGAAGCGGCAAAAAGAACGGAGACGGAAAGGGACTTGCCGCTTTTTACGGTGCAGATCAAGCTGCGATAGCTGCGATGTCAACAGCTGACGGAAACGGTGCGTGGATACCAATCACAGTCGGTAGGTGAACCACGGTTGACGGAAGCGGCAAAGGGAACGGAGACGGAAAAAATTGCCGCTTGTACGCGGTTCGCAGATTAATTATGTTGCGATGTTGACGGTAAAAACTGACGGAGTTAGACGGAGTTAGAATCGGAATAACCGAAGCGAGTTGAATCAACCGGAATCACCACTCACGTGAAGTGGGACCGATAACCTGATAGAACAGGTGAAAATGGGTATATATATTTGTGAAGATATATAACAGTTTCACTGCAACAAGGACTCAGAAAGTGGGGAAACCGGTGATAACAAAACTGATAGAAGGATTACGGGAGTGAGCTTTCTAGCAGGTGAGTGTCATACGGTGACACACGACCAGTGACACACGCAGCAAGGGGTGATACTAGGAGAAGCAGGCCCCCATACAGTGGGGGGGAAATCGGCTTCCCCGTGATTCTTCACTGTTTGCGGGACAGGGTAAGTGGGCAAAGTGATTGACACTGGCTACCTAAGCCCTAGCCGAAGCGACGGGACTTGAGGGTAAAAATTCAGTGAGGAATTCGCGCTCAAAGAGGCGCCCATAGCGTGCTTCGACCAACCTCAAGATCCGACGGGAAAATGCATTGTTCGAAGCCCTAACACTGTGGATAATTATAGATCGTGTCGCCATCGAATCAGTCATTTTGTACAACAGTCAGAGTCTCTCTGAGCTTCTAAAATGTAACAAACCTCGAATAATCGAATCTCGATCGCTTCGGCCGCGGCTCAGAGACTCCGGTCCCGCAGTAGGTAGTGTTACCAATAACACAGGAGTTGTTTTTTACCAATAATAACACTACAATATACATACAGTAATATACTGCAGCAACCCATGATCACCAAAATGCGCTCTGCGGCAACCCAGGATCGAACTGGGGACCTCCAGATCTTCAGTCTGGCGCTCTCCCAACTGAGCTATCGCCGCAACCGATGATTGACAATACCATCTGAAGAGAGTCGGAAAAAGTAACGTTACAGCTTCGCCGCATCTGGGAATCGAACCCAGGTCTCCTGAGTGACAGTCAGGGATACTAACCACTATACTAATGCGACATCTGATGATTCCATGTGGTTTGTTATAAATAATACAATTTACGCAGGACTCGGACTCCTGCTTCTGCCCAAGCGCAAGGGGTATAAACTAATTTATACCCCTTGCTTCTTTCTGCCCTCTCGCTTCTGTGATCTGTTGTGTTGCTGCTGTGGCCTGTCGCTGTCGTGTGCTCCCTCGTCATTGCTGTGCTCCGATTAAATTGTGACGATCTGAATCGAGAACGAGATTCGAGGACGTGAATCGAGCACGAGAATCAGAATCGAAAATGGAGAAATGAGCAAATTTGACAGACCAGAGTGAGAGCTCGACCTGACTGTGACTCCTGAGTGAGACCAGAAAATCGACAAGACAAACGAAAGAAAGTAATATCACATTTTTTATTAGAAGCTCGGCAGGAGATCGAACATTTTCATAACAAGGACAGAATTGAACACGACGAAAGGGGTGAACGAATAAAACATATAGTAATATTTTAAAATTGTAGCGAATCTGTTTCGGAAACTTACATCATGAATGCCCTAATAGAATGTCTTTGCTCTCCCTCTTGTAAGTCCTGCTGCGTACCTACCTTTTCCTGCCTCAGAGTGCAGCCAACCTTTAGCTGGACGCGCCCGTTGGCACCATCGCAGCATAACTTCATAGTTTGTTGTTGATCTTGTCATATTCATCCGCGCGCATTTTGTACACGTCCTAGCTTTTCTACTGAAAAAGTCCTGTGGAGGTCAACCCTTAGCCCCGACTCTTTTGCAAGTGGCTGGTCACCTTGACTTGCCCATTTGCTTACAGGCTCCCTATTCTGCTCAATGATATCAATATTCGGTATTCTCATCATGGGTATGCTTGGGACACTCATTGGGAGCGGATACGGGTACGCCTCCCTTTGGTGGAAGACTGTGCTCAGTTTCTTTGACCGAAAATTTCAAGGGAGAACCGCAGTGATAAAGCGGATGCGCTCGTAAACATGAACCTTGCTTCTGTGTCTGACACTTTTTAGTTGGCTTCCCCTGCACATTCTTTATGCCTTTCCTCGGTATACTTGGCGTGATCGTTCGTTTGATTAACGGTCTCCTTCTTAGTGTGATCACAGGGACCCGCTGTTGGTTTCATTCTGAGGCTTTTTTGCCTTCACCGTTTTCAAAGCCTACCTTATCAATCTCATATTCAAAGTCTCTCACGTTTGACCTTTGGAGGCTGAGTTTCTCTCGCGGACTTGGCTCGCCTGGGCAGATACGTGGGTGAGTGGGGTGAGAAGGAGAAGATGATAAGTTCGGCAGCGCAACAAGACGCTGCGAATAACTGCTACACTGTAAGCGTCTTCTCAGTTAGTGTCTGCAGTTCATTCGTTGCCTTTCGGGGCCTTGGAACTAGTTCGTGCGCAAACGGGATGACATCCTGACTGTTCCTCTGGGTATCCGGAAAACGTACTGCAGTTCTGTGATTTCTAAGCCGATCTGAACTCATGTGCCCTCGAGTGATGGCATTCCACTATTTTCGGAAAAGGATTCTTTAACTTCCCTCAGCGTTGCGTGTTGAAGCCAAAACCCTAGAGAACTTTTTCTTGTGCCCGATAAGCTTTTCAGCTCTGCATCGCCTGCTGCCTAAAACCCTGATCCACCGTACGCAACACGGAGCGGCAGCCTTCTCCTGTCCCTCGCAGGATTGCAGGCAACTAAAAGCCTCTCGAATATTATAATCTCACGCTGTTTAGCTTTTTAGCACATCTTCGTGAACAGGGGACAGCAGGGATCGTAACAACGGTTGCCTAACTGTCAGTATAGTTGGCTTAGCGCGTGTTAGCGGGCAGTATATTTTGCTGTTTTCCAGTAATACACACCTCCTAATGACACGTTTGTCACAACGGTAAGGAGCATCGCCCATGTTCCTCTCAGTTCTTCCTGACTCAACTCTCGCGTGTCGTGAGAACGGGAAGGATTCTGTCACGTCACGACGTGGACATAAAGATGATCCTCACTCTAATTGTTTGCATCGTTTCAGGTGGCAATGATATGGACTGGCTTTTTGGGGGCCTCCATGATTTGTTGCTGCGCTAACCGAACCAAGCCTGGCCAGAGCTCGCGGCGGGTGTGTTTTCACATAGACTCCCATTGAAGTGCTTTACATGAAGTTCGCATACATAAAATTTGAAGTTTGCGCTACAGAGACCCTTTTCGTCGGAGCCTGATGGCCGTCTATCTCTGCCTTTCAGTTAGGCGTTGTGTGTCGTCAAATACGGTGGTCAGCGATCCGCCTTTTTTAACTGTTGCCTGAACGCGTTACTGAATTTGCAAGTGCTTGGGTTGGGGGTGCTTCGATTTCCTTGCAGCTGTGAACGTAACTGCGATCGACCGCTCTCCCGGCGTTTTGCATCATCCTCTGTTGGGTTTTAGTTCCACTGCTCACGGTTACTTTTCGTGGCGTTTTGGCAAAGTTTCCCTTTGTTGAGAGCTTGAGCGTGCTAAGCGTTAAGTTAATCACTCTCCGATGCATGGAGATATCGTTCCGATGAGCAACTTCTACGATGACAGAGCTCACAACGGACTCACACTGAACTTTGCAGCAGGTAGGAATAGATAGAGCTTTGAAACCGTCGAGCACGATTTGTCCTCTCGTCACTGTCCCGTTTGTGTGTGTGCGAGATACTTTGTTTTTCGAAATTCACCAATAACCTATCGTGAATATGAAGTTTACGACTCTTCTTCAGATACCATAGTGAGACTAAGCTGTATGGCTGGTACTTTCAACTTTTGAAATGTGCATGCGAGTCATGTAATTTTTCCACGTGCTGATTGCATTCGCCTGCGTTCGTTCTTCTCTGTGTTCCTCTCTGTGGCTTGCGTCAGATGATGTGAGCCTATTGAAATTGTAGCAGGCCCCATTTGCACAGAAATAGCTGGGAGCAGGGAATTTTGACTGGGTTGTCACCTTCCCTTCCTCAACGGTTTGCACCATCTTTGCGCAATCGCATGTTTGGCAGCTCTCAAATCGATGGCTGTATGTTCAGTGAATAAAATGATTCAGTACAACGCCGTCTCTCTTGGTATGTTGGAAGCTGTTGAAGGAGTATTTCAAGTTGAGGGTTGCGAACAACTTTGAGACAGTGTCTGAGAGTGAGGTTTATAAAGAAGATTTTAGGAGTTCTACGGTATTAATCTGACCATACCACAACTGTACAGGGTAAGGTTTCAACTTCCGATGTGCATTGATCGAAGATCTCATCTATCGATGGTTGCAAAATATGAACTGCACACCGAGACATATCCTCTGTGCATCTCATTTTGCGAGATACTGGGTATTCGCCCTCACTAGGCGATGCGGCGCTCCTTTTTCTTTCATTAGCTGCTTGCTGCTATTTTCAGAACCCTTGGTGCCAGGTCCTGGCCTCGAGAGAGTGCTTTGGAGGCAATGCCTCCGGGTTATTTGGCCGGTCTGGGTGGGAACTACTACTACATTCAGACTTGTATTTTACTTTCATAGGCAGCGTGTAAGGTTTTGAGAGTTTTCGGAAAAACTGAAAATTCTAGGAGAAACATACTTCCTATAAACGTTGTTCTGGAAGGCTAGCAATAAGAGTACAAATCTGAAGGATTGTAAATGTGCAGTATCAACGTAGAATATTAAATGCGGTCTACATGTATATGTCACATGTTAGCGGGAGATACTACCACGAGTATGAATTGGTTTGCACCGATTGAGTATGTTACATCTTGCTCAGCACGGCATTTTGCCCTTGTCGAATTTTGAAGTCCAAAGACGCATGATGTCATGCGCTGTCGTCACGCGAACGCTTTTGGTCAACATTTCAGATCTCAAGCTGTCGTACGGTACCGGGACATCACTATGCTACTCGTATGCTCGTAATGCTATAAGTTTGTCTTTGCACCGCTTACAAACTTTTCGGGGGATGTTATTAACACCGCACGCGGGAGGGAGCTTGAACGTTTTTGGAGAATTCATCAAATTTTTTAATTGGCCAACGGGACTCACATTTGATCGATCGATACGATGATTTGTGTTCTAGCATTATATTGATTGGACGGTGAAACGATTTCCGCTGTCTTCGCTTCACCAAACATTTGGAAGGATTCGGAGGTTGAATAATCACGTATTGTGACATGGACGGTCTGACAGGTGCGTGCTGTGAGAGAACGCTGCAGGCATACGCACATGGGAGTCCAGCGGGCATAGGTCGCGGATCTCCGTCCGCAGACTCTTGCACGCATTTTGTAGTATTATTCGGAATTAGTTTGGTGGTATTATTTCTCCATTATCAACGCTGGCACATTGCGATCGGTGTGCTCGGAGCCTGGCGCGAACTGCAGCCCGTCAGGTTGGACTCGATTCCCATCACCCCATCTAACGCATCGCACGTCTCGTTTTTACATGTCAGCATTTCCGTGGACAATTCGTCTGGACACGGGAGTCCGGCGAGCACAGGCCGCGGACCTCTATCCGCGGACTTTGGCACGCACTGTGTAATGTCAACCGGATTTATTTTTGTGGTATTACTCTCAGCCAGCAGCAACGATGCCACTATGCGTAGGCGCACTTTGTAAACAAAATGCCATTTCATGCACATTATAGTATTCACTCTGCACCACCACGCATTGTGCGATTTGTACCAAGCAACAGAGGCATCCGATAGTGAAATCAGACCGTGATAATCACGACGCGTGTGACGGGGCATACACGGCTACACGCGAAGCGATTCACCGAGTGTGGAACACACATACGTATGAGCGAAGGTTGCTGCATATTCAGATTATAGTAGCATGCATCACGTGACGATTCGTACACGCGTAACACATGCCGTGTTATGAACACGTGCATGTAGGCACTCGTTTCGATAACGCGTGCCCTTAGACAATAATAATTCGAGAGTTAAACTTGCGCGTGCTCGTCAGGAACAGAGTAGTGTTCACTGCGTGTGCGTATATAACCCAATTGCAATATCCCGGTACTAGTTGCACAAAATGGCATTTCATGCAAGTAAATGATTGCTATTTTGTTTTCTAATCGGCTACGGCTACAGAGCCGACAAATGACACATTTGTAATGGAAACTCGGCCGCTGCACTGCGTGTGGAAATTATCATGACATACGACTTCTACCCTAAATTAAATCGGTACCCACAAGGTCCCACCTCTCGCGGGTGCTATCCCAAGGGTTACCCTCACTCCCGACACCACGAGACATAAAATATCCAGCTCTCTCACTCAGAGTTAGGCTACGGTTCGAAAATACTCAGCTGGGGCTGAAACCCTCCAAAGCTACAGGTTACCTGCTCAACGCAAGTCAGGTATGTCGGCAATGCACCGACACGCAGCTAAGTCTACTGCACAACACTTAAAAGCAGGAGCTAGCATGAGGGTCCTTCGCAAGCCCCTATGAGGGGTAACTGTTGCTAGCCCCTGCCAAAACAGTCACTACTGCACAGGTGTAATGCCGCAGCCTACTCTCTACTGAGCCAAACGAAGATCCGTCTGCCCTTCTGCGGGCCAAAACAATATTCCATCCAGCTGTTACTTGTGCACTCCGATCACCTCTGCCACGGTGCAACCTGCTCAAGGGCGGGGGGCGGGACCTCCACACAGTTAATCATAACACGGCCCCTACGTTTCTAGATGGGTTCAATACACGTGTTGAACACGTATTGGAGGCATATTGGAGGCATATTGAAGGCGGTATGCTAATATCTAGATATTGCAATACACGTGTAACATATTGGCCAAACTATTGAACCGCGACCAGCCTGGACACAGCGAAAATGAGTATGCTAGCATGGGCACCCAAATGGTGTCAGACGCACCCACTAGCACTTGGTATCATCTAAGGAAGGGTCTAGCGTTATGGGGACAAGTTTTCGCGGCATTTGGACGCGTATCGCAGAAGTCGGTTCTGGGGGATTTTATGAAATGGGGCGCCGATGTATTGAAATGGGGCAAAACGATTGGAGGGGTGTTCAATATGTCTACAACTGCCTGCAACACACGTATTGAACACGTGTTGAACACATGTTGAAACATTCACGCATAAGGAATCGTTCAATACATGTGCAATATGTCTACAATCAGATGAATTATTCAACACGTTTGCAATATATGTGTTGAACACATATTGAAACATTCACTCATGCAGAATCTCTTGAATACATGTGCAATATGTCTACAATCAGAGTGAATTATGCAACACATTTGCAATATATGTGTTGAACACATATTGAAACATACACTCATGCAGAATCTCTTGAATACATGTGCAATATGTCTACAACCAGAGTGCCACACGACTGCAGGGGTAAAGGGGTAAGACCCCCCTGCTGCTCACATATTGCATAATACTTACAATATAGTTGCAATACGTATCTGGTATATTACAGGTATATCAAATGTGTACAGAGGCACTACTATGCGTCATCACACTTTCTGCAGTACCACATTCCAGTGGGGATGTCGGTGAGCCCTGCGCATCGCACGTGCATAGCCTCTTTGCAGCCTGCCCTCTCACACAGAAGGAGCTCGCCACCGACTCTACACTTCCCGCATGTGTCAAAGTGACCATCACTACCTACGGGCCTATCAACGAGTGCAAGTTTCTCCATATTGCGGTCGCTCGTATCAAGTATCACCGCTGAATCCATGCAGGGGTGTTTGACTATCACTACTTGCGCTTGGACTTGATTGGCCAGTAGGTAGGGCTCTCGGTTGTCCATAGTGTACTTGGAGGTGTCCCATGGGTTGAAGGTGTAGTAAGCCTTGGACACCTTGTCCACGCCGAGGATGGAGTTCTTCAGCTTGAAGCTTGCGATCTGAGCTTCCGTGGGCACGGGTAGCCAATCACACTTTAAAAAAGTGTAGAGCACACCGCCAATGCTAACCCGCAGAATGGCGTTGATGATACCATACCTGCGCACGAAATGTTCAATGTTTTTGTAATATACGTACAACATACCCTCAATATGTTGGGGACGTATTGCATGTATGTTGCAGAGATATACGAAAAGGCAAAGAAGCATGCAAACTGGTGGTTGAGGTCGTACCTGTCCTCCCACTCGTCATCGGCATCGGCATCATCCTTGGGGAAGGATGCGCGGACGAAACACTGGGTTGTCACTTTCCCTTTGTCCCCGTCTCTAGTGCGATAAAAGACACCGCCGATGTTCACCTTGTTGTACTTGGAACACATGGGTTCGGGACCCATCATGAGCGACTTCTCGTAAGCCGTGTATTGACGACCAAGCCATCCTTCAGGGTCCTCCAATGGACCGAACGCGATCGCGGGCACGACATCTTCCTCTCGGTACCGCAGTGCTTGTCTAGAGCGCGCGGCATTCTCCCTGTGATGACAACATATTCTTAGTATACTTACAATAAATGATACACATACAGAAACAAGTTGACAATATGTTGCAGGTATACTACAGATAGTACATGCGTGCGAGCTTGCAGGTTGCACCTCCGCCGGAACAGGTCGTACTCGGCATGTTGTTGAAAAAGCTTTCGGTAAGCGGGAATACTCGCTCGCATCCAGCGGGTGAGTTGGTCAATCTCCAAGGACGTTAGCTCCAATGACTTGCCCTTCTCCCCGAAGGTAGTGACCACGATGCCGGGAGCGGGGCCCGCCATCAAAGCCCGCGGGACACGGCCGGCAGTAGCTCTTTCTCGGTTCAAAAGCATGGTCAGGATGCCTCGTAGGGAGCGCAAGGTTTTCAACCTTAGATAGCCGTTCATGATGCTTGCCACGGGGAACGCATTGTTCTTCACCCACCTAGCTAGCTTGCCATTCATGGACTCGAAGGCATACATCCACCATTCACGCACAGGTCCGAATCGCAGGAGCAGATCGGCCCAGTGCCAGATTTTATGGGTGTTGATTGCAAGCCACCGTGGAGAACCATTCGCTTCCAAGTCCTCAAAGAAAAGTCTGGTCTGCTCTCTCAAATACTCCATATCCTGCACGTACGAATCAATACGTTTGTAACATATATTCAACATACCTGTGACATGTGGAACTCATATCACACCAACATTGAATACGTACCCGAGGTTATATGGAATGCGCAGTGCATTCCCGTATGATGATAGTCAGTTTGGACACAATGTCCTGCAGCGCATTGTCGACTTCACCATCATCGCGAGGCCAAGAGGACAATACCGCCAACAACTTGGACTCGAAAGCCTTCAAAGCCTCATGCGCCTTGAGGTGCTTTGCGTATTTTGCGCCGTTGGAGGCGGTTGAGGTGCGCAACAAATGCTTATGCCCATCGCCCCACCGGGTGACTCCCCGCAACTCCTTCAAGAAGGCGAGTGCTGTTTCCCGAGAACGTAAGGTGGTCGAAGCCTTCGGACGCGGTGGGATCCCCCATGGACCGTTTGTCATTTTGTACACCTCATGCGGTTCCCCTGTCCGTGTTGCCGTATACCGTCAACACATGTATGACATATTGAACACAATTACAGAAATGTTGCACTAATACAAAACTCACCTTTCGAATTCTGCACCCACTCCGTTTGCCCCCATTCTGGGTGCAGGCCCTCCTCCTCGGCAAAGTTGCGCGCGGCCTCGTTGAAATCCAGCCCAAGCAGCGTTGTTGCAAGCCTGTTTCCCAAGTTCATGATTTCGTGCATAGGATCATAGAGCCAATCCAACGCCAAGTTAAAGTACGACAACCTTGCGAATGCGGCGGGCAACTTGAATCCGGTGGCCGGGAAACGTTCCGCCATGTCCGCTTTCGACCAACCTGATTGGGATAGTGCCTCGTGTATTTCGCCCATTCGCTTGACAAACTCATGCGTGTAGTTCTCCGGCGGCCCTGCATGGCACGTGCACAAGTAATACAACATATATGTGGTATGCAGGCATGTTGATGCATGTTGCAAACATGCTGCAAACAATCAAGCTGCGTGGCATAGCGATGATAGCGTACCAGGTGGATGTTGCTTGAAAAGTGCGTAGAAGATTCTTCCCAGCGCTGGACTGTGACATCCTTTCGTACGGCACAACATGCAACACTTGTAGGCGTTTACATCCATTCGCTTCCCGGCATCGACCAAGCCTTTGTAATCCATGATCACCCCGAGTAGCATGCACCGTACAAGAACATACTCCTCGGAAAAGGCGTCCCAACCTCCGCAGCCCGTCTCCCACAACTCCTCCAACTCGTCGACCAGCTTGTCGTACAAAAGAGTCGTATCGGCGGAATGGATGCCATTAAGAATACCGTAGACCTCAAGGTACTCGTACTTGGAGCGTATCTCCGGCGGCAAGTTCAAGATTTGGAAATACATGGGAAACACGCCCGCCTTGTTTTTCCATACGGAAGCCCCATCCGCGCAGAACAGGATGATTATATTCCGCAACTCCTGGAAGAACTCTGGGTACCGCGCCTTCTTCTCTTTCCACGCATCTCCGTCTGCACACTCCGGACAAAATACAACTCACCGCGGTATACTTACAACTGTATGTGTACATCTGCAATATGTCACAGACATACGTTAAGTGTATTGCAGATATGCCCTTTGCAGATCCTATCACAAGCATTGGGATCATAGACGCGTGCTGGGCTCTTACCCCAAATTGTGTCTTTGCGTCCACTTTCAGGAGACGTATGACGGCCATGCGCCCGCATGAGCTCAGCAACTTCAGGTGAATGGAATAGCCTCCGGAAAAATTCCTTCAAGGGCCACCAAAGGAATTGCAATCGCGGCTTCTTCGGAGTGCCATCCTCCGGAGTGCCATCCTCCTCCGCCGCTCCAAAGCTTTGCCACCGGCATTTTTTACAGTGTGGACAATGATCCGCGTTCTCCAACTCCTTCTCGTACAAACAACATCCATTGACGCACATGTCCACTCGTTGGTACGGCGTACTAAAAGTGTCGAAAGTACCCATAGCTTTAGCGAACGTCAAGGGGAAATGGGTTTCGCGAAGCTCATCAAAGCTGTGAAGTAGGATCTCACACAACGAGGAAAACGATTTTTGGGTCAAGTTTTCCTCCAAGTTCCATTCCAGAAGATCCGCGAGGAGCTTAGTTGATCGCCGCACGTTGTGGTCCTGCGTACACATCGTAATTTCAGTGGCTGTCAATACATATGCAATATACTGCAATACATTGTCAATATGTAGGAGATATACATACTACATATTGCACGTGCAGTTCACTGCACGATATTTGGCATAATAACGCGTTCTTACCGTCTCCCCTCCGAAATGCTCCTTTGCAGCATTCACAATACTTTCCAATTGTGTTACAAGCGCTGCTTTAACGGGGTGGTCGGCATCTCCGTCGTCTTCTTCATCGAACCCCAAATCCTCCCCACTGCCATCCTTGGTCTCACCATCGGCATCCTCGGTCTTAGGCGCATCGCCATCCTCGTCGTCGGGAACTCCGGCCTCGCCGCCTTGACTCGACACATCCTTGGCTTCCACGTCCTGTTGCGCGTGTACCACCTCGTCTTCTGCGCTTGTCCTCCCGGCTTCCTCAGCATGTTCGCCCTCCTTGTCATCCATCGTGACGTCCACATCCGTATGTCTGTAGGAGAGTTGCAATGCACCTTCAATACGTTGTCAACATATTGCGAATGTGTTATCACGCAAGCTTGCCCAATCATTCATGGGAGAGAAAGGGCGGAGAGTACGGAGAGTACGGTTTCGCCGCGGTTGCCACAAACTACAGCATCGATTTCTTCAGGGTCCGGTGCGGGTGGCTGGATCCGCCCGTGGAGTTTCCGATGGCGTGTGCGGGTGGCCTTGCTCACCACGTTTCCACGTAGGTCAACTCCGTAGCACATGGCACAATCACATAGAAACCGCCCTCGCTCCAATGTTCCGGTGCCCACATTTCGACGATGCATTGCATGGAGCGAGAGCCAAGGATCGGCTTCGCCCGCCGTGTCCTTCACCTCACCCATCTCCGTGTCCTTCACCTCAGCTGGCTCTTCCACCGGAGATCTGCTTCGCCCACCGCAGTATATCTCCCATACATATTCAATATACCGGCAACGGTTTCTAATATGTTGCAACATATTATATCATGAAAAATCAGTATGCAAGTTGAGGTGCCTAAATATTCGTACATACCTCATGGGCTCTTCCATCTCGGCAGCCATGGCATCCGTGGTAACTGCAATCAAAGACCAAACTCCAACCGCACGGATCAAATCTGGCCAATCATTTATTGTCGAAACGCTCCTCCAATGTCGCCCAAGGCACCGAACCTCCCGCACATTGTCTCGTGTAGGATTATCGAGTTGAGAGTCGTCGGCCAGCAGCGAGCCGTATGTAGTCGCCTCGAA
This sequence comes from Cymbomonas tetramitiformis, assembly GCA_001247695.2. Lineage (NCBI taxonomy): Eukaryota > Viridiplantae > Chlorophyta > Pyramimonadophyceae > Pyramimonadales > Pyramimonadaceae > Cymbomonas > Cymbomonas tetramitiformis. The sequence goes on along the minus strand of LGRX02026832.1, from coordinate 14,414 downwards.
GTTGCCATCGTGTACTAGGTAGACAACAGTTTCCATACGGATCGGTGTCAAAATTGCTTGATGAGCTTCGAAGAAGTCGTAGGCTTCTTCGATCCGCATTCGATGGTAGGTTGTCTCCCTCGGGGGTAACGTCAAGTGGAAATTGGTGAGGACTACGTTCCGCGTCAACAGTGACTACATCAATGAATCCAGAAATCCCGAAATAGTACCTGCCGTCGTCTAAACGAGCTGAATTTGCCGCCTCGTGCGCCTCGGGGGGCGCCTCGCCCGCATCTCTGCACAATATCGTCCCAACATGTTTCCAACATCCCATCAACATGCTGCAACCATCACGATAGCGTGCTGCAGCATAGTTACGGCGAAAGCAAGTAGGCAAGGAAACATGATGAGATGTATCACCTGGAAAAACTCTTCGATATGGACGATGCACTAGTCGACATTGAGGATGCCCGCAAGTCAGGCATGCTACTTCCAATGGTCCCATCTAAAGCATGCCCCTCCTGCGCCTCGTACGCCTCGGGGGGCGCCTCGCCCGCATCTCTGCACAATATCGTCCCAACATGTTTTCAACATCCCATCAACATGCTGCAACCATCACGATAGCGTGCTGCAGCACTATTGCAGCGAGCCACGTGAGGAATGGTGGGAGGAAAACCATGCCCCACGAGAGTCCCTTACCTTGCACTCCCGCCGGCTAGTGGAGGGCTCGTGGGTGCCTCGGCATTGGGCGGCGGGGGGGACTCCTTGCTTTGGGCCTCGTGCGCCTCGGGGGGCGCCTCGCCCGCATCTCTGCACAATATCGTCCCAACATGTTTTCAACATCCCATCAACATGCTGCAACCATCACGATAGCGTGCTGCAGCATTATTGCAGCGAGCCACGTGAGGAATGGTGGGAGGGAAATCATGCCCCACGAGAGTCCCTTACCTTGCACTCCCGCCGGCTAGTGGAGGGCTCGTGGGTGCCTCAGCATTGAGCGGCGGGGGGGAGTCTCCTTGCTTTGGGCCTCGTGCGCCTCGGGGGGCGCCTCGCCCGCATCTCTGCACAATATCGTCCCAACATGTTTTCAACATCCCATCAACATGCTGCAACCATCACGATAGCGTGCTGCAGCACTATTGCAGCGAGCCACGTGAGGAATGGTGGGAGGGAAATCATGCTCCACGAGAGTCCCTTACCTTGCACTCCCGCCGGCTAGTGGAGGGCTCGTGGGTGCCTCAGCATTGGGCGGCGGGGGGTCTCCTTGCTTTGGGCCTCGTGCGCCTCGGGGGGCGCCTCGACCGCATCTCTGCACAATATCGTCCCAACATGTTTTCAACATCCCATCAACATGCTGCAACCATCACGATAGCGTGCTGCAGCACTATTGCAGCGAGCCACATGAGAAATTATGGTGGGAGGGAAATCATGCCCCACGAGAGTCCCTTACCTGGCCTCTTGCATGCCACGAATCCTTTCGACAATCCGTTGCAAGCAATTAGGCACCGGTGGAACAAGTCGAAACGATTTCCCCTTAAAGGTTACCGTTGCCGGTTCTAGCTCTAAGATGTCGGGAGGTGGTAACCAAGCCGGCCACGCGGTATTGTCTGGAGATAAATCGTGCGCCAATCTGGAGAAATCGTGCGGGAGCAGTCGCGTTGGCAGCCACTTATGATGCCATACCGTGTCCACTTCCATATAGTGCGGATCGACTTTCCTGCAATGTGTTCCAGGATCCCTACAATATGCTCTCAATATGTATGCAACATATGGTAACCATGTTGCATACATGTAGCAAAGAGTCCTGTGAAGCAAGAAAGACACAACCTCAACGTCGAGAAGAAAGAGAAAGGGTGCTACCTCGCGGACAACTCCAGTTCCCTCGTAGATATTGGAAGATGTGGAGGCGCAATCCACGCCGAAAGGCGTTCCTTCTTCGTAATCGTTTCATACTCCGGGTCGCGGAAGCCTTCCGCGGTACTCCAACCTTCCGGGAATATGAGCTTGATATTGGGAGGGGGTTTGAGCGATGTACCCTCCTGAGCATTGGAAGGTTTGATCGGCTCTCGATCGGCTAAGCACCCGCCTTGCGCGGGATTTCTCATCGCGCGCTTGGCTAACGAAGATTGTTGTACGGGGGGGGGCGCCTTCCCGTGGACGAGGGCGGCGGCTCTAGCCGAAGGCAAGCCGGTTCGATGTCGCTCCGCATCACTTGGTGATGATGATTGAGGGGATCGTTCATGGCGAGGTCGCTTTTCACCATGAACAATTTGATCTCCTCGGACCATACTGCATTGAAGTCCCCTTTACCACGCCCATCACCCTTCGAAAATGTACTGCAACTATGCTGGAATATGTTGGACATATATTGCGGACATATTGACGATATGTTGAAGGAACTTTCAAGTAAAGCAATAACCCAAAAGTAGGTTTTCGGACCCCCCCACAAAAAACGCACACAAGCTATGTCGCAAAATATAGCTCCTGAGTCCACATAACAAGTCTCACCAGAATTGAAGAACATGTTTTTTTCAACCTTTTTAGGGCTCACTTCAACACTTCCGCAGCATACTGAAAGGGGGGGCTAAAGGCAGGGCTCAAGGTCTTGAGCCCTCACGTATTGAAGTGAGCCCTCACGTATCGAAGTGATCCCTGCCTTGAGCCCTGCAGGCGGTTGCACGCATATTGACCTTTACAAAAATCTAAAAAAACCTTTTAGAGGAGAATCTGTTCAATACTTCTTCAATACATGAGGGCTCACTCCAATACGTTAGCGACTGCAAGCGTATTGAAATGGCGTATTGGAGACGTATTGAAAAAGTGCCAGGTCAGCTTTTCGACGAAGCGTTGCGACTCTCACATGCCCGGTACGGCAAATCGCCAAGAAGCTGGAGGTGCTGAAAGCGCTGCCCCAATTCGAATTGGAGGAGGGGCCTAATTCGAAGGTGGAGTGCTTGCAAGGGGAGGCTCGACCGCGTCTGAGTACGTTCCCACCCTCTAATACACGTGAAAGACCCTTGCAGTATATGTGAAGCATGTCACAGCACACGTTCAGCATACTTAGTTGCTTGTGCACCTTTCTGAAAAGTAGGGCCGCAATATGCCTGCAATATGTATGTAGTATACCTGCAACATACGTCCAACGTATTGTACACATACTACATAAAACTTACAGTTTATAGCATTTTTTGTTTGCAGTCGCCTATCTCTACGATTACAACGCCCCGGACAAGGAGGACGAGGAGGAGGCTGACCGCCTGGAGGCGGAATGCAAGAAGAAGGAGGTGGAGGAAAAAGCGGCCAAGGCCTAAAAAGCCCCCGCCTCCGCCTCCGCCTCCGCATCCGCAAAGGGCAAGAACAAGCCCTCGGAGGGCCCCGCCTCCGCATCCGCAAAGGGCAAGGCCAACTGGCCAAGGCGGCCGCGTCACCGGCCCCGTCACCGGCCAAGCCCGCCAAGCCCGAAGCCCCAAATGTTGAAGACATCTTCAACGTGGGGAAAGAGGTGGTGGTGTACGCGGGGCCGCAAACGGAGTACGCCCCGATGAAGAGTTCGGTCCGTCCCGAGAAAGGCCAACTCGTGACGAACACCGGCCGATTGAAGGCCAACGTCGGGTTGTTCGCCGGGTTGGTGATGGCGAATGCGGATGGGGATATTCTCCCCAACCACATCATGGACGGCCCCGACTTCCCCCTCACCGAGGGGCTCATCGGGATCAAGGTGCGCACCAACCCTTTCAATATGTGTACAATATGTCTGTTATAGTACTGTACTATATTTCCAGTATTTGACACATGTATTTCGTTTGGTGGGGCTGCAGGTAACTGGTATTCTCGATATGAAGAATACCTGCAAAGAGAAGCCCTACCCTTATGTCCGCAGCGCGGTCTCCTTCATCATGAAGGAGGTGGACAAGCGCCTCCCGGAAGGGATGGACGCTACCCACCGCGTGGGGAATCCCAACTCGGATGCGTCCATCTTGTTGGAGAAAGCCTTCAAGCGCGAGGGAAGAACAAAAATAAAAAACCGTGTAGTGGACGTAGCCTACGTTAGGCAGGGGGGGCAATTGTAAATACTATTTGACAATTTGTAATTGTAATTGTAACTGCAACTTCAATATGCCTCTCGTTGACATACAGTATGCAATAGGTCCACAGCATACTTGCAGCATGTTGAAGATGTCTGTGCAATATGCATGCAATAGGTCTACAGTATATATCCAACATAGGCAACTTTTATTTCAATACATATGCAATATGTCCACAGTATATATACAGCATATTGAATTTGCATGTTCAATACGTATGCAATAGGTCCGCAGTATGTATCCAACATTGATATTGAATGTTCCGTTTCAGTACACATGCAATAGGCCCGCAATATATATACAACATATTGAATTTGTATGTTCAATACGTATGCAATAGGTCCGCAGTATGTATCCAACATACTGAATGTTCCGTTTCAATACATATTCAATAGGTCCACAATATATATACAACATATTGAGTTTACATGTTCAATACGTATGCAGTAGGTCCGCAGTGTGTATCCAACATATTGAATGTTGACTTACAATATGTATACAATATGTGGGCAATATGTCTGCAACATGCCTTCATATTGTTTGCGACATGCATGGTGCATGTCTCCAACCCTATACTACACATATGTTGAAGGCATATTGAAATAACTCTCTGCATCAAAACTTCAATATGTCTCCAATACATGAGGGCTCACTGCAATACTATGTTGAACATATGTTGGAGCGCTTGCAGGCATATTGCACACATATTGTAACATTTTGTATTGTATTGAACATGTATTGTCAATACCTGTGCAATATGCCTGCAATATGTGTTCAATACCATGTATTGCACGCGTCTAGAAGCGTAGGGGGCAAGAAGCCCTCTCATCACTGAGAAGGCTCTTATGGCCTCCGACCGATTAGAAAACCTCAGTTTTCAGATCGGTTCCCGATGACTGCCATACTTCCAGTCACCTGTCACAGATCAGAAAACTCTCAGTTTTCTAATCGGCTACAGTAATCACTCACCAATAAGAAATAATAGCAATAAGAAACCAGCCAGCGTTTGGGGGGTCACAACTTGACGAAATTTGCTGGCTAGCTTTAATTTCTTAAGAAATTGGCCAAAATAAGAAATCAAGGGGCTGGCTGGCTTGAATCATAGTGAAAGCTAGTTAAGAAATTTTGGCTGGATTATTTGGTGGGTTTACTCGATTTAACAAGGATTTTGATGGTTATACACAATTTATCTCAATAAAAATATCATACAGACTATTGAATTTTTTCGAACGGAGGTGCAAACGCTGGCTTGTCGGCGAAAAGTGAGTTATCCAAACTAAAACTCCAGTACTAAAATTTTACTACTGTGGCCGTCGCTGAGTGCCAATTTCATGATAGCTGGCTGCCTCCTCCTTAAGTAATAAGAATAAGAAATTGGCTGGCTGAGCTACGAAATCGGGATTTCTTATTCTTAGCAATTTCATAGGTCGCTGGCGCTGGCGGGGGGGGTCACAACTTGACGAAATTCGCTGGCTGACCCCAAATTTAGGACTTTCTTATTGGTGAGTGATTACTGTACGGCTACAGAGCCGACAAATGACACATTTGTAATGGAAACTCGGCCGCTGCAAGCCCAAAGATCACCACAAAGCAGTGCGGGAAAAGGCAAAGAAACATAACCAGCATTGCAACTCAGCAAGACTGCCCTGCTGCCTGCCGAAACCAGAAGCCCAAACCTGCAAAATCCTCCGAAAGCATCAAGACAACACAGTGTCGCGAACCCGTGCACAGCGCGTACACTCAGCATATGAATATATTTAGTCTCTGTTCTTTATAGCTCTTCTCACTGCAAGTATTACTTGAACACATACTCAGCACTGCATATATTGTAATATGACCCTGTACTATCAGCACAGCAACTGTCTCTTCAAAAAGTCCAATTTTTTGGTAAATATGCTCAACTTCACTTATGCAAGCTCTTTTTCTCAACATGTAAAAAGACTGAAGCTACAGTTCTGACGCTCGAAAATGGAAAAGCACTGCAACAAAACCAACTTTCACACGCAGAATAGTATCACAACATAAATCACTGTATCATTAAACACTGCTGTTTTCGCGGTCTTGAGCAAGAAGAGTCTTGATATTCTCACTTCTACGAAGGCAAAACAAAAATGAGCGTCTGCTCAGCTCTATTGACGCCGCCCTATATCTCTTTTCCTTCTCTTCCAAGCACTGTCACCAAGTGTCTCTTCGTTATGACAACTTGTCAGGCTACTGTCACCAACTGCCTTGACTAACCCGTACCCTGTACTGCGCTAGTCACGTGTTCGTCACCAGCACTACTGACTCAAGTGTCACAACCCGGCGATAATACACGACAAGCCGCGGTTTGTGACAGCGCGTGCACAGCGCGTACACTCAGCATATGAATATATTTAGTCTCTGTTCTTTATAGCTCTTCTCACTGCAAGTATCACTTGAACACATACTCAGCACTGCATATATTGCAATATGACTCTGTACTATCAGCACAGTAACTGTCTCTTCAAAAAGTCCAAAATCTTTGGCAAATATGCTCAACTTCATTTATGCAAGCTCTTTTTCTCAGCATCCCCCATCTGTAGCTGCTGCTAGTAGCACAGACATTAGATAAGAGCTTGCTCTGCATCTTCTGTAGTAACTCCATCCGGTGCGAACTTGCCCATGCTGAAAGTAAACATGCCCACACCAGTGGCCTCTCCACCACGTAACATCCTTGCACGCGTCAGAGGGTTTCGAAAAACCATCACCCACATACATCTTCTCCCAATGGGCCCATGTTCCAAGTGCCCAATCACATGTAAGCGTCCTGCATGGCAGAGCTTGCGAAAATACTGCGCCCTACTCTCAGTCATGTCTGTCATATAGTGCGATGGCACATGAATACAAGCCACCACTCTGCTAGCCAGCACCGCCAATGGCAGCGCTATGTCCAGTACAGCGAACCATGGTGAGGTCACCACAGCATCACATACTCCATATCTTTGCTTCCAAGCACGATAATTGCCTGGCTGTAGCGCGCTTAAGGCCTCAGGCCACTTCAACTGCGGATTCCAGTCGTTATTCATAACCTCTAGGTGAGGCCATTCAGATGACATCACCTTGCCAATCACACCTGTACCAGCCCTGGGGTCCCACACCTGTGTGATCTTCTTCCAATCCACCTCACGCGCAAGGCGCTTCACCTCGTGGGGAACTGTCATAACCAGCTCCAGGCCCCAGTCCAGTTGACTGGCCATCTTCACTTGGGTTCTAGTCAACTGAGTGACGTCCCCCCTCTTCTGCACCTCCCCCAAGCTCATAGCCTGCACTGTGGATGCTTTACGCAGACCCCTTGCCCACGCGTGTTGCTCTGAGCACTCCCTGCTCAAAATGGTGCGGTGACCCTCATGCCAATGTCCTGGCATTATCTCCTTGATCACCCTGCTCAATTCTTCTTGGTTCCCCCACGCCACACGGTCTGGGAGATCACCCATGTTTCCATCCTTCCCCGCAATCTGCCGTGACGTCAGCGCCTGCCAAGGCTGCGCACGACCCAGCTTCACTGCTCTTTGCGGACCCACGTCGGCTGGCAACAGTTTCGCGTCCACTCCCAACTTCTCCTTCAGCTGGAGCTCCACAGCGGCCATCTTCTCCATAATAGACATACCCACCTCGGCGGAGGCTGCTACTACTGCTGTACCTAAGCACTCGGGGCACTGCCAGTCGTCCTCAGGGACGCTTCACCCAGCGCGGGCTCCAAGCACCATATGTGGTAACCACGATTGCACGTGTCACACAACAGCATAGATGCTTCGCCATCAGTCCTCTTGCACTTCTCGCACGCCAGATGTTTGCTGGGAATAGCAGCGCTGCAGTCGTACTGGTCCTTCACCTGCAGGTGGCACGGCGCGATGCTCTGCACGGTGCTCTTTTCTCTGAGCTTGGTGCTGTCCTCTTCTAGCACCACCACCCCATCTCTCTGATATTTAACAAGCTTCAGGATGGCTGGCTTGGTCGCTACTTCCATGCCCGACCTTGGCTTCTGTCGTATGTAAACGAAGTCTCCCACCTTGAACTGGTGAGGCGTGGGCTCGTAACTCCCACTCCTCCTGCGTTCACGTCTCAGGGTATCGCGGTGCTGAGCAACCTCCAATCTGCATCCCGCATGCACCATGAGCTTCTGCACTATGATCGCTCTCTGCAACAACTCCTCAGCGAGCGTTTTCTCCTCCTGCTCTTTGAAGTTCAACACCGGTCTTGCTCGCAGGTCAGGTGGCACGGTTGCCTCCTGCGCAAAAAGCAGCGTAAAGGGCGCCACCCCTGCTGTTGACTCCTGCTTGGCTGCGTTGTAGTTGAGCACTAACGACCACAACAGCTCATCCCACTCGTAATCCAGCCCCTTGTCGAGGGCCATCTTCTTGAAACAGAACTTGATAGTTCTGACCACGCGCTCTGTGAAACCATTGCCCTCTGGAGAATCTGGTGAAGTGACTCTTCGGTCGACGAGACACTGCCTGCACAAAACGGCAAAGTCCCCCTCGAACTCTGTGCCTCCATCCACCAAGCATTCCGCAGGCGCCCCGAACACTGATGACAGCACGTGGTTGCGAAAGGCAGTGGCGATGACGGAGGCTTCCTTGTTGGGAATTGGCACGCACACGATGAAGCGCGTATAGTGTTCGGTCATGATCAGAATTCGCTGATTCCCAGCCTTCGTGACGCGCTTTGTAGGCCAAGTCAGGTCCAGAGACCAGCGGTACATGAACGATTTAATCTCCAGCGGCGTAAGCATAGCTCCCTCTCGAGCGTAGTGGGTCTTCACCCTCTGGCAGGTTTCACACTGTGTGATAACTGCTTTGACGTCCTGCTTCAGGCCCACCCAATTGTCCCGGTGTTGTAGGGACATCATTATATTATGTCTTTTTTGTTGATCCAACGAAACGAGATCTTTTTATTATATACTGTACACTGATAATAATAATAAAACATTTACGCTAGCAAAGGGGACAAAGTCCTGAGAGTGCAGTATCCCTGCAAAGCAGGCTAGTGAAAACACCAGGGGCTACTCCCTCTGCTACAGCGCGCCCACAAAAAGGGCTCAGCCCGCTTGTCAGCGGGGTGACATTTAGAGAAAAAGCTAAGAGCTAGGCAGCAAAACTCTAGAAGATGGAGAAGCAGCCATGGCCGGGTAAATGGATGGGTGGCTGAATCTGGGCGGTGGGGAGGGAAGTCGAAGAATTCAGGGGGGTTTTGGAGACGTTGAAAAAGGTGGCCGTGGTGGGCGGGGGACAGGAGGGTGGGGGGAGAGAAGAAGGGGACGGCCCATCAGACATCATCCAAACATCGAACCATGCGACGGGAATTAATTGTCCGAAGATGGCTAAGCAACAATTTCTGAAGTGTGAAATTCGAATATTCGGGAATTCGTTTGGGACTCGGCATGCGCCATGTTGCAACGGAGCGGAAATGGCGTCTAGAGACCGAAGTATCCCACTAAGTTTTCATATTTTGTCATAAACTCAAGATATATCACCATGAGTACCACTAAGAGGCCCCCATGCGGCCTTCAAAATGCTATAAGGTGGTGGTCGTTGTGGAAGGACCACCGTTTTTACGACGACTTTTGCAAAAAAACATACCTTGAATAAGCGTACCGTGCCATCTAAAAATACAGCTAAGGCCACCTATGGGTCGTCCAAATAGGAAAATAAATTCATTTAACCCCTAAACGGCGGACGGAATTTTTGGTATTTGAAAATTGCACGTTTCTCGCGATAACTACGTGAATTCTTGCCTGAATTCATCTTTGAAAATAGTGTCGGAAAGGTCCGTTCAAGGCGGGTTGCACGATGGCGTTCAAATTGGACGACGCGGAGTATCAACCACGTGAATTTCAACGAAACTCTTAATCGACTCGCGTGTTGTTTTGACAGTTGAAGCCCTAATTCTGACCCTAGACCTCAAGTAACAATCTCACCAAGTACGATACATGTTGTTAGGGCTACGTGTTACCGTTAGGGTGATGTTACACTATTTCATGACTGCCCTACGCGCGTGACGCGTTATTTTGCAGTTGAAATCGAGTACGTCTCGGTAAATACTTCGAGCATTGAAATGATTTACCTGCGATCGAGTAAATGGTTGCATGCGGCTGATTGAGAGCTTTTCAGAACTGTCTTCAAAAGCGAATTTGACTAATTTCCCGCTGAGGAAATCAGGTTTGAGTGTCTGTTCCGACATCGGAACAGTTCGCCGTTTAGGGGTTAACTCATAAATATGATGCGTAGTTGTGGTATATGCTTGAAATATTCGATTTCGTGACCAATGCCACCATTACGCACTAGTCCTTGTGGGAGGACTTTGAATTTGGGCAGTAGCCACGTATCCACGATGTCTTTGCACAGCATAGATTAAAGCCTTACGTCAGTGGTCAGGGTACTTTTGCTGCCCGTGACTCACCCGCGATACCCGAGGAGGTGGTGGTTGATGGACAGCGAGAGGCACATGTGGACCGTATCTTAACCCGCAGGGTGCGTGTGGTACGGGGTAAGGAGGTAGAGGAGTGGAAAGTGATGTGGACTGGGTACACCAAGGCCCATGACCAGTGGAGGACCAGGGACAAGTTGGAGCGTGGAGCACCTCTTCAGCAGTTTCTTAAGGGACTTCGAGGCAGCCAGGTTACAGATGGAGTCGCAGGTTCGCGATGAAGCAATAAGGCGCAGAGAGCAGCGAGGGCGGAGGGCAGCCCAGGCAGGTCAGCTGTTTGCCCAGCTGATATCGAACCCGTGTGATGAATTGGAACTGTTGGAGGCCTCAGAGTGTGACAGTGAATACCCTCTACCATGGGAGCACCGTGAGACTCTGGAGGATGGGACACTGGCCTTGGTCACGGAGTTGCCAGCAGCGAGATGCCTTGAAAGTACTTGGACCTCGCATATTGGTATTGTTCAGCGGCACAGCACTTCTGCAAGTACTTTCTTAAGTTTTCTTAAGTTTTCTTAAGTTTTTCTTAAGTTTTCTTAAGTTTTCGATATAAACCCACACTATGCATATTTAAATCGGGGCAGTTAGCTATTGGCCGACAGTATACTTAAGAATTATACTTAAGAGAACTTAAGGAAATGTAAGTACGTGGAAGCTTCTTGGTAGGAGGATATTGTCCACATGGCTTAAGGATAACTTAAGAAAACTGGAGAATCTTATCCAAATGTAAGCACGTGATTGGCTGGAATGTAGGAGATATGCACACGTGTAAGAAAGCTATATGCTGGATATTTAAAGATTGTATACACATGCATGCACGTAATTGGCTGTTAAGAAGACACGTGTAGGCAGGACAATGCTTCCCATCGCAAAGATAATTACAAATGTAACATTGTGACTGGTTCCACATTTAGGGTCTAAACCCTAAACCCTAAAACCCTTCAATCAAACAGTCAGCAGCTGGGTACCGCGTACACTACTATGGGATGCTACCCATTCCATCCAGCTTCCAGTCTATCTATCTATCTATCTATCTATCTATCTATCTATCTATCTATCTATCTATCTAGTATAACCCACGTGGCTTGGTGACATGCACGTGCAGAGTGACAGGCGAATGATTCTGCTGCCGTAGATAGATCTGCAGCACCGTTGGGAACGTCGGGGACTGCTCGCTGTTGCAGTTGAGAGAAGGCCTGGAAGCTGCGCATCCCACCCCAGATTCTCAGTAACTTACACCCCTTGCCGCTTGTGACTTTTTCGAGCAGCCTAGGAGAAAATGGCACGTGCGACACCACAGGAAAGTTCACATTCTTATTACCTGAACGAAGCGCGGAAGGGGATTAATGAATGCCTTGGATCTCACGCAGCAGGTGCACCGCATGGTAGAGGTTGTCGCCCGTGTCTTTACTCTTTGTTTCAACGAATAATGCCTTCGTTCCGATGAGCGCGCATGGCAGTAGCAGCTCTACGTAATCATTTCTGGCGAGCACAGTGATTCCTTGGTTCTCCATATATTCATCTTCTACCTGACGGTACGCTCGCAAACTGGCCAAACGGCACACCGTATGCTGGCTCTCGGTGTCTATCACCAGGTAGTATGCAAGGACCTTCGCATATGGGAATTCTGATAGGGAGTCCAGCCCAGTCGGGAGCAAGTTCCCGAAGCCAGTGTCCGAGATGGAAACGTGGTAGGAGACTCGCTTCTCCGCCCTCGTGTACAAGGAAGACGTGAATTCCTCCAGATTCAGGGACATCCTCAAGTACACAATGATATCGCACGTGCATAATGCCTGTGCGCCCTGCTGCCGGGGGTGCAACATGCCAACCAAATGCTGCAGTTGTGCTAAGCAGCTTGCGAGGACGGGTGCGTCGTGAGCTACGCGCCTGCCGGTACCCATGAAATAGCAAGGAGATGTCTTAGCCTCCGCGGCTGGGTCCACAAGCCCAACCGAGACCGCTGCTTGGCCGGGGTAAACCTCGTTGGCTAACTCCGGTAGGGAGCGCATTGTTGGATGCAAGCTTACATATGCCTCCAGGGCGAGCTTCTCGCACGTCCCATTCATGATGGCCTCCACAGGCTTGTTCTTGACGTGAGAGTCTTTCACGATTCCTTTCGCCCGCTGAATACCTCGTTCCACCCAGAACTCCATGGCCGCACCCACATCCCCTAGATAGTATTCTTGCCGGAACAGGTGCACCACCGCCAGACGCATGTTGAATGTAAGCATCTTCGCCGGGCCCTTATCTTCCATGATCGCGGCGTGCTCCCACAAATGCTCCTTTGCCACCTCCCGCGCCCGCCGTACCTCCGTCTCCGTGAGGGGGCTATCTGCTGTTACCATCCCTCGCGTGTAATGCAACACCGCCCGCCGCAGGTGTTGTCAGGCAGCCTCCATGACCATGTTCCAATGGACCAGCAGATCGCCAAACACCAAGGTGAGTAGTATACCACGAAATTCAGGAAATCCTCCATGGTCCACATACCTGCCCCCCAACACCCCTCCCCGGGTACGATTTACACAAACTAACACAACAGCACACGCACTCCCCATAACGACAAACACCATTGCGCTTGTTCATGGATAGGTCAGGCACAGCCGCACCCTCACGTACCCTGCACATGTCGCGAGTCATTTCAGATAAGCACAACGTTTGGCGCTCTGTTTGAGCTAATGCCACGAACGAATTGCAACCTGACAAAATCTGTCGCCAAAAAGATAGGGTTGCCAAGCGTGCCTCCATCTTTTCTTCTTTTCGATGGAGGCACACTTGGCAACCCTATCTTTTTGGCGACAGATTTTGTCAGGTTGCAATTCGTTCGTGGCATTAGCTCAAACAGAGCGCCAAACGCTGCTATCATCAGTGCGTTTGAGCCTCTTTCTGAAATAATGAGCAGGGAAGACTGAACGTGTACGCACCCAAGTACTTCACCACGCAATGGTACGGGCGGCCTATGTCGTGAGGCGGTTGGATGAGGGCTGCCCGGCTTTGGATCTCATCAACAATCGCTTTCGGCAGAACCAGCCTAGGGTGCGTGTTGTTGCTCAGCTTGCCAAACCAGAGCTTGAGACACCTCTTTACATTCCCGTACAACACACAATGTGCGAATGGGTGGGCATATGCGTGCATCGGGTCAAAGTACGGAATGCGCTCCAAGGCACCTCGTCCGTGTCTCCCTGTGGCGTGTGCCGGTTCGGCGCCCGATTCTGTGCTCGCCACCATCGAGGCGTGCATCTGCTTAGTGATCATTGCATCGGCATCGTCCGCCCACACCTTCTTTGACCCTTTAGAGTTGGTCCATCCTTGCTGCTCCACTTCCTTGAAATAGCCCCGGAAATACATCCCTCGCCCCCCCGGACCAACAGTTCCCTCAAACAGACTGTACGGATCGGCGCGGTAACTGCTAATTCCCATGAACCTGCCCATCGTTATCCGCATAACGTAGTCGGCATACACCATTCCCAGGATCACGGTCAGCTGGTAAGATTTCTTTAGGAACGCATCGTGCACCACAAAAGCTGCTCCGTCAACCGTCTGACCCTTGCTCAGGCTGAGCATCTCGTCTTCGAAGAGCCCCCATACCACCAACGGATTAACAATCTTCTGCCGTGGCCCTTTTGTCATCCATAGGTACTTGTGAAACTTGTCACGGTGCCTCATCTGCATTCGTGCCACCCCCATTCCACCTTCCATTCCTCAAAGATATGCGATAGCATTTGGCAGATTCCTGCAGAGTGCAAGTGGCGTTACCTAAAACAGAGCGCCAAACCCTTGGTTTGGAGATCTCGGTGAAACTCCGAGATGCCACACATTAACGAGGCGCGCTTCCTCGCACTTTCCCTTCCCCTCTCTGTTCCTTCCCCTCTCCCGTTGCAAGCTTGCTACTGCCACCATAATCAGCTA